>VYZT01049934.1:95463-158609 GCA_013400735.1 Pomatostomus ruficeps | reverse complement strand
CAATTCCAGCAAAGCAACCCCATCTCCAGCAACCCAGGGTGCAAGGGAAGTTAACAGAGAGGAATCTGTTAGTCCTTCTCCACTTCCTCGAGGAGACTCTAGGGAAGCTGTTGGAGAGAGTGGTGCCAGCACCATCCGTGGTCCTCACACCCCCACTGTACATCCCCAAAAGCTGCAAAATGCAAAACCTCAGGCTGTGGAGGCATTAAAGGAGGACTATGCCTTTTTTGATTATTAACAATTCTCTAAGGACTGCTCATACTCTAGCAGCAGCAGCTGCAGGTCACTGCACACAGGACTGCAGTGCCAACAGCATCCTGCAGAACCATGTGCCAGCCCAGAAGCTTCTATCCAAATCCAGATGAACTTCTAAGTACATTCGGGTTCAAATCCCTTGGATTCCATCTAATTTAGCGTTACTTTCATTTCTAGCTAAGTAACTCCATCAGTTCCTCTTGTTTCAAATCTGAATTCCCAACCTGTTTGGACTCAGTACTTGAATCCTCTCCCTCAGCACGGTGCCTCTTTCCTTTCTCTGTACATTACTGTGCTGCAAAGCCATTGCTCAAGCTTGATGATGCTCTTATTTCCCTTTCCCAGAAACACTTCCAGGAATCCTCCCATTATTTTTAAAGTGCTGCTTCACTTCTCCAAGTCAGGAGGAAATTCATTCCCATACTCCCAGCATCTTCCACACAGTGGGTAACCCATTAGATTATTTGGTTGTAAGTAGCACTGATTCTGACTCTGGGGATCATGTTCAGCCAGCTCAAACTTGAATACGTTTTTAGGAATACATTATGTATGAGAGTATAGCTATCCAAATGGAGCTAAAGAAAAGAAAATAATAAAAGCTGAATGTTGAGAGAGGGAAGAGCCAAATTACCTGCCCTGCCTCATACCACAGTTCCAACACAGGAATTTTATGAAGTTAATATGAACATGTATTTCATAGCATAGGGGATTGGCAAGTGGCAGTATATACCCTATACTGTCAGAAAATGAGTAGTACATTTTCAAAGACATTATCCGTGAGGTGCCTCTTAGCCAGGAGGGCCATGTACAGCCAGGGACAGGGTCAGGAGCACAAGCCTTTGCACTCTGCATTTGCTACAGCCACTAGTAAAGAATTACAATAAAACCAAAGTGAGTTGTCATGCCATGAAACACAAGGTTGTGCACAGTGTGCCCAAGGAGAAGGGCAGTACTTCCGCAGAAATAAAACAAAAGCTACCACAAACTAAACATGTGCAAAGTTGCTGGAGATTGTGCCCTCATACACCAGGCTCTTCAGTCCTGAAGGTTTTCTGTCAAAGAGCTTTGATGCCAAAAATACCAGGTGTGCAATTATATCATTTGCCTTTTTATTTTCTTATCTGCTTTTCCAAAAACATAGAGGAAAGAAATATTTAAAATAAATTGATGAAGTATTAATTAAGAAGTGCCTTTGAACTAAAAAGAGTAAAAAGCCATTAAGTGGACATGTAGAGGGAAAATGGTATAATGATGTGCTACCTCTACACGCTTAAGAAGTTAAAATGGTCTATGAAAGAAAAGTTGTATTGAAGGCAAAATAATAGACCTATTTCCAGCACATTTCAAACAACGGGCTGGTAACATGAGTTGCCAAACATTTCTGAGATAAAAGACAAAAACCTTCGTCCTGGGGAGTTAAAAAAAGTTGAAAGAAACATTTCTGCTTTCTGGAAGGAGAGTAATAGACACCAGCAATGAACATTTTCTTCTTTCAAGCAAATGCTCCTGATCAGCAGGAGAGACCATGGGGGATTCCCAACTGCAGGTTAACAGAAAACCACCACACCTGCAATCCCCCACCAAGGTCTGCAGAAAAGAGGAAAATAGACAATAACACCCCAACCACACTGTGCTGCACAGGCCAGCCTGTGTTAGAAAAACCTGGCTTTCCTCAGCATGGCACAGTCTTGCCCTGCCTGAGAGGCAAAGGCATCACTATTTGCGAATGACCTAGGATGACCGGGAGTAAGTGATGTACACAGGAAACTGAAGATGCCACCTTTGCTCCGTGGTGTCTGTTAGGGGCCAGCTAAGCAAATCCTGGTGGGAAAAGGACCAAGGTTACTGCAGGCACTCTCCAGAGCACAGACATGGTCACTCCTTTGATGCTCTGTCAATTTTTGATGCAAAACGGTGAAGAGATGAAACATCTTGAGAACAGCATGAAATCCCCCCAGAGCCTCAGCCCTAGAGTGCTTCTCAATGCAAAGTTAATTACATCCTTCATTAGCAGCCCTCGGGCTGCTCTGTGGACACAACCACCTCCTGGTCATTTGGAAGTGCTAATCTGGCAATTTTGTCAGAGACCATCTAGATAAAATTAATTGTGGAGTCAGAGTGTAATTGTTACAGAGTGACTTATTTTGAAAAAGCCCTTCTTCCCTTCTCTCTCTAATCTTGTTCAGTCCTCCAGCATCAGCCATGCCAAAAATATATATCAAGTCAAGCAATATCTTTTGGTTTTGCTTTTCAAGGGACTGGTTGCTGTCATAAATAGCAATCCCAGGCCAGGAATGTTCCAACACCTATCAGCTGCAGTGGAATTTCACATGTGAAGAACATGCAAGATCAAACACAACCATCACCATTACAGCAGCACTTACAAAGGCACTTTGTTCTTCAGAAATAACTTGAGAGCTTCAAGAGAAACAAAAGAAGGTGCACATTATTGTGCAGTTGAATGGAGGCTCAGCATTGCTCATGGTGGAAGGGCTCCAAGATAATTCAGTATCCTTCTAAGCACACATGAAAGCCTATGATTTTTTCAAAAACAAGAAAACAAAGCATGAATCTTGAGAGTTTTATGAAAGTCAAAGCAACAGACACACAACAGTTGAGAGAAACAAGCCTTTGGCAGCTCTATGTTGTAAAATACGGCAAAGCAGAACCTGTGGTGGCACTTGATAAATCTCCAAGTGCCTTGTCATAACCTTGTGGCACCATGAGTTACAGTCTCTAGTGTGACGCTTTGAGAAGTGTTGCTTTTAAAAAAAATCAGAAAAAAAAGGAGATATAAATCATTAATAGAAGAAGGAATGACTCTTTTTTTTAGCTCTTTTTATAGGAGTATAGCCATCCTGGAATGTTGTAAAGAGCCTCTTTTTAGAAAATACCACGGATCTATGGTACAAAACAGGATTTTAGAGATGTTTCTTAACATAAAAGGAAAAAATATCAAAACTCTGACACCTCTGAACTGAGAATTCCAAGAAGTACCAATATATTCTGAGTTTACTAGTAGATTGCTACTGGATTTATAATAATAACTACAAAATTATCTAAATTAATATAAATCGCAGACCAGCTGATCATGCCCAGAGATTTTTGAGGCAACACAAGTATTTAGAGGGATTTTACCTTAAACAAACTTTATGAGGCCACACAGAGCCAAAACAGAGCCCTGAAAAAGGATTGGAAAATACACCTGTGAAGCATCGAATATGTTGATGAGGATTTCCATAAAGCAAACTGCAATAAACACCTTTAGAACACATTAAATGAGTTCTAAATGAGGGTAAATATTGTTACTAGCTTACAGCAAACAACTGATATGTTTTAGGAGGCCTATGAGGGAAATATAAACTCATTTAGATCTGATATGCACAAACAGCAGAAAAGCATTTGCAAGCAAAATATTGTTCATGCCAATAGGATCACAATCAGCAGCTGCACTGGCTGATCTGATCAGTGAGACCTTCATTTTATGCTCCCAAAATAAGCTTTTAGGTAACACAATTTTCCAAGAGACACTTGTGAGACAAATACTTGGTTTGTACCAGATTGATATCAATTTTAAAATGCTTTTATTTTAAATCCAGTCTGGTCTCTAGGCTAAGAGCCTTTTGCAAGCCTATCTCTGCAAAACTAATGCCATCTTGTGGTTGAATAAAACTCCTTCTCCTGATGGTTTCCATCTCCTATAAAGGCCAAAATAATCCTTGACTAACTCAGTGTTAAAAGAACAGTGACTTTATTCCAAACCAGGAATCTCTCCTCAGGACTCCCAGCCTTCAGAACTGTATTTCTGTATTCTAACTGTAAATGTTTATTCTAGCACTGAAATCAGTTGAAGTGTGAGCTTTTAGAAACTGAAACTGCATGCAGATTTCTGCCTCATTCCTAACTGAGGTACCAGCCCTGCAGTCACAGTTTTTCCGTGGACAGCCCAAGCCAAGGCTGCTACTCCCAAAACCACCATCTTTTGTAGCAAACAACTCAATTTCTTTTCTTTTGCTGAGTCTTCCTCTTGCATAGTCATTACTTTCAGACATCTGCACTCCTGCCCTACTTTTGGCTTCTTTCAAAGCCAGTATAGCTCACAGCACTCCGTGTCTCTCTTTCTTTCTATCACCTGGAGAAGTTTCACTGACTTCTAGATGTTTTACTCACTTTTTTTCCATTTTTTCTACACTCACAGTGTTTTCCAATCTATGTTTTCTACGTATTAACATCATCTGTTTCACAGAGGTCTGGTCTTCCCTCCTTCCCCTCCACATGTGAGCAGACCCTCCCTCTGGGCAAAACAATTCCCTTTGTCTCTCACCCATCCTCCCTGCCCTTCCCCAGGGTGACTGGTGCTGGGAAAGGTAACATATTTTGGATGATGTGCCGTGGAAGTGAGCTGGTGGGTGGAGTGATCAGAAGAAGCAGGCACAGATTCAGCTCCCCTGCTCAAACTCTTTCCTCCATAGTGTGCAATTGCTCATCAGCCACCTTCTAGCTTCACCAAAATTCACACATAGTTACTGATCAAGAACCTGCAGTTCCACCTGGGCTCTCCTCACCACTGCTGAGGTACCCTGTACCAGGGATTGTATCACCAAAGACCACCCATTCATCTGCCTTGGCGAGACCCTGCCTCGCCCAAGGATGTCAGGCAAGTTTTCTTGTGTTTCAAAATACCAGGTTTTTCTGAACAAAAAACACAGCTAAACAAATCTACCTGCTTTATGAAAGATTTAATTTGTTGTTCTTTTAGTAAGTATGGGATTTTAGTTTATATAAAGGCAAACAAATCTGAATCTTATAAAAGGCAGCCTCCCTTGAATTACTTGATAATTAACCTCTAGGCACAATGCTCTTCTTGTTCTACCTTCATTATCATCAGATTCATTAATTTTATCCTCTGTGTGCTAAGACATTGCATGGTTAAAGGCAGTATTTAGCAATATTTAGAGTCTTGCCAGGGTTCCCCATTCTCTGCTGAAGAGTTTGCAGAAGCAATATTACACCATGAAGATAGAGAAATTAATTTTTCCTTTAAATCCTTCCTGTATTCAGGTAATAGTTAAATTAAATTAATAGTAGTATTTATTTAATTGTTGTTTCAGTGCATGCTGAGCATAGTGAATGGCCTTCAGAGGGACCCCGAAGGAGCTTTGCCAGAGTGTGGCTGGGTGAGCATCCTCCTTCCTGCATGGCTGGAGAAACTGGGATCTGCTGCCACAGGGGTTTCTTGGCCTCTGGGGTAAGTTGCTGAAACACTTCTGTCAGCAGCGAGTTTGTTAATGCTCCTGTTAGCCAGGGCTCTGTAAGCAGCTTGTCTTTGTTTATTCCATAATTCTTGGCAATGCCTTACATTGCCAGGTTGTACATAATTCCTCCTTATTCCAACTCCATTTTAAATAAACCCCTTTGGAAGTGGCCGGGAGAACAGTCAGACAGACAGAGGGAAGTGAAGGATGGAAACAGCCATCGAGGTTGTGAGCTCAGAGAAACTCTCCAAGAGACAGAGATGATGAGTCCAGACACAGCAAGGCCATCACAGCAGGGCTGGCATAGTCTGCCCAACCCTTTCAGGGTAAACTCACCAAAATATCATTCATTACAGCTATGACTGAGTAAAATGGGGCGTCACACCATTTATCTTTAAAACTTTGAGCAGTACCTGCCTTGCAGAGCATGGTTTTGATGAGATTCCCTTACCCTCCCACACCCTCCCAGATGCCCTTCAAGAACTACAACATGTGAAGAGTCTCAATCTGTATCAGTTTTATAAAAGCTTCCATACAGCACCATCAGAACAAAAAGGTCCTATATGAACATAACACATCAAACCAGATCACTGCTACAGAGAACCTTTCTGTGCTCTGTGACCATTGAGAAGTGCAAGTATGTGGCTTATAAAAATAGCTGCACATGTTCCAGCTAAAGGCACGGTGACCAGAAGACCTAAGGTATTAAGTACAGCAATTTTTTTTTTCATTTAGATTACTAAATTAAAATTTGTGTTCTAAACACAGTATTTCAGCTTCTTCATAAATTAATTTCTTTGGCAACAGGTAGAGATTGATGCAACACCACTTGTAGGTGGGAAGTGATACAAATGCCCTGCCAGCAAATAAAGCAGAGAAACACTCCCCTGGCATGCTGAATATATTTGGTAAAGAAAGGAATTAAGTAAATACACATGCAAATATAGGTAGGCCGATTTAATAGAGGCCTTCAAACTCAAGTGCTAACATTTGTACAGCTTATGCTCTGCACATCCCTGTGTACTTTTAAGCTGCAGACAGCTTCATTCAACAGGACAAATATGAGTTGCACTAGAAGAGCAGGTGAAGTGTCTCTCTGGACGCTGGAGCCCAGATACAGGATGGAAAATATATTTGATGAAAGAGAGCTTATTATTCTATGTTTATAATACCTGGTTTAGAGAAAAAAAGATTGTTCAAATATTGAATTCTGCAAGAGGCAGGATTCAATATCGGTATCTCCTCAACTGAGCATGGGTCTGGCAATTCAAATGTGTCCCAGCACCAGGTTGTGGTGGGTTTCCTCTAGATCCCTTTAAAGGCCAGCCTCAGACATTTCCCATGTTACAAACCAGCACTTTCTTGATGTCTTCTGGAGGTTTCTTGTGGCAGGTTGGGGTCAGTGTTTAACTGAGTCAGGGAGGACAGAGCTGTGCTGGTGTGCCTGAGTCCTCAGCTCACAGGAAGGACTCCTCCGGGTGGCATCTTATGCCAGGTATAACTCCTGCAGGGAATGTGCCTTTTCTTTTAAATAAATAAACCCAACTTCCCAGTTATTTACAAATTTGCAGTGACATGGAGAGCTTTTAAGCCTGTCCTGCTATCCCTACCCAGCTGGGCTCTGGACCAGCTCTTAATGACACTTGTGAGTGATGGATTGTGGGCTGGCACTGCTGCAGCAAGAATGAGCACACAGGCTTGGCTCTGGACTTTCCTAGAGCAGAATCATGCCCAACAAATTAAATTAAATTCAGTTCTGCTGAAGCCTGTGACCACTTAGGAACCATAAAAATGGCAGTTAATTAAAGCTGGTTTTATGAAAGGTGATGGAACAAATTGTCATCTGTTAATCTGTCAAAATCTGAAACTGAACAGTTTAGGGGATATTTTAAGGTGATCAGACAATGGACCAGGTTACATTTTTTCCACAGTTACTTGCCTATGTAAAGCTGCTTCCTGATACAAAAGAAAAAAGTCTTCAAAATGTTAGTGATTCCCTCAAGAAACCACAATAGTACCAGGTTCCACCAATAATTCCATGCATAAATCACAAGATTTGAGGAATCAGTTGTAGCTTCATAAGATTAAAAATGTCAAGGAAAAATATTTAATTGAAAGGGTTCAATTAGTACTAAAACTAACAGTAGAAACAATCAAGTAACTGATCTCGACTTTACCTGTTGCTTTTGCATTTGCTTGTGAACAAATCCAGGCAATCTCTCATTGAAAGAAACAGGCCAACTGAAGAGAAAAGGTCTTTTCTAGGGAGAACAGAATTAGAGGAATCTGCCTGGTTTGTTTAAATGGTAATTATAAAATGAGATAACTGCAAAAAGACACAGATTTCAGAACCAAGGACCTGCTTCTTAACAGCCACATTAAGAACCGGTGGCATATGCGTGTCTCATCTCACGTATCTTTTCAAAAAAACTAATTAAAAACATGGCATGATGTCAAGCTTTTGTGTAAGTCTAAATCTCATTTCCATAAACTAATAGAAGCTTTTCTGGTTCATCGACAAGCCAGTGACAGCACAGGAAATCAGTGCCTTCCTAGGCAGTGCCCACTTCTGGGTTGCGATAGAAAAGGGAGATGCTAATAACCTCTGGGGCCTTTTCTCATGAGTTTCAAATAAAGTCCTCAAGGTAGGAGGCAGAGTGAAACAAATAAGGGGTTCTGATTTCTACCAACAGTAATTGTTTGCCCTGCAACCACCTGTACCTGCTCCACAAAATCATACTTTCTGACCTCCAGAAATTACTAAATGCTACTTACGGAGTTAAGTAGCTTGTAGGTAAAGGTAATGTCATTAAGACTTGAAATTTAAATGTTGTTTCCATTAGATTTGAATCCCAGAATTCAGCTGTTGGAGAGCAGCATCCACTCATCCTTCCTTGTCACCTGCATCCAAGAATCAGCAGCTTTGACAGGATCCAATAATTACAGAGGAGGCAAAAAGCCAGATTTCTCCCAGGTATCTTTGGCGTGTCCCAGTTGGAGAGAGACCCTAAACCTCCTTCTTTTTTTCTCCATCAGTAAGAGAAGATTTCTGCTTTGAGTTTCCCGAGGGGATTAGAATTAGTAGAGAATCAGACTGTAAATCATAACATTGTTTAGGTTGGAAAAGCTTTCCAAGATCATCAAGTCCAACTGTTACCCCAGCACTCTCAAGGCCACCACTACACCATGTCCCCAAGTGCCACATGTGCACTGTCTTTTAAATCCCTCCAGGGATAATTACTCCACCACTGCTCCAGGCACCCTGTGCCAGGGCTGGACAGCCTTTTCCTTGAAGAAATTTTCCCTGATGTCATCTAAACCTTCCCTGGCACAACTTGAGGCTGTTCCCTCTCATTCTGTCCCTGCTCCCTGGGAACAGAGCCAGACCCCCACCTGACTACCCCCTCCTGTCAGGGAGTTGTAAAGAGCCAGAAGGTCCCCCCTGAGCCTCCTTTTCTCCAGGCTGAGCCTCCCCAGCTCCCTCAGCTGTTCCTCACCAGACTTGTGCTCCAGACCCTTCCCCTACCCTTCTCTGGACATGCTCCAGCCCCTCTGTGTCTTTCTCGTTGGGAAGAGCCCAAAACCCAACACAGTTCAGTTCACAAAACAGTTCATTACACCTCTAAGAGCTCATAGGCAGCCAGTATTAAGCTTAATTAAGACTGTGACTCCACAGTGCACAGGTTTTGCCCCTAAGATCAATTTAAAGGCTCCCCCACACACCAGCTCTTGCTCAGCTCACTGCAGCTTCAGGCACTTTCTACTAGAAAAGAGATGACAGAGTGCATGGCTCAACAAAAATACCCCTTAAAAACTCCACCTTCTTGTCTACAGCTTATTTTTCATGTATGCCATCAAATGTGAGGCTCAGATACGATGACTCTGAAGAACAGAGCAAGAAGGATTTGTGTCACAGCACTTTTCATCCCAATCTATATGCAAAATACAGCACAGGTACTGGAATCATGAAGTTGCACTGCTTGAGAAGAATATATTTGTATTTTTTTTCCCCAAATACTGTTTTCAGGAAGTCACCCTGAATCACAAAAGGCTCTTGCTAGCCAGGTTCATGCTCATTTATTTGGCTGTGCTGACCCCCAGAGTCCAGTGCTCTGTATGGCACATCCCGAGCCAAATCCCATCAGATTCCTCATCCTCTTTCCTCCCACTGCCACTAATTCAAAGCGATTTTACTGGAATGATTGTTCCCACAGCCTGGCGATGATTGCACCCTGCCAGCACCAGAGAAAACACACATTTACCCCGCACTGACTCAAATTGCTGCGTGCGTTTGAAACTGCAGAATTAACTAGATAAAGGGGGGGGAAAATTACATAGGCATTAGAAGAAAGCACATAGAGAATCTCATGGGGAAGCTGTCTGATTATATCTAATATCTCCAGCCACATACCTGGCAAAATCTGAATTATTACTAGATAAGCACCTGCTGGGGCAGAAAGGAATCCTTTATATCTACTACTTGAGTCTGGAGAAAACTGATACTATTTTCTAACATAAATTTTTAGGACTTTCTAATTCCATTTTTCTGAAATAACTGTTTGCCATGTTAACTATCAAACATAGCAATCGGACATTATTAAACACAGAGAAAAGAGAGATGGATCAATTAGGGTTAATTATTCTTAGGTAGTTGCTGTGTAAGAGAAATTGTTTAGACCACAATCACAAGGTTAAAATCAGACACCAAGACTTCCCCAGGACAGGAAGACACTAGAAGCTGAGTGATTCCTCACTTTATTTTAAGAGGAACCCCACTTCAGTAAGTGAAGTGTCTTTCTCTTGCACATAGCATTAAAAAGAGTCATAGTTTCCTTTACCCAAGTTCAGGTCTCCTTGGGGTTTACAGCTCTTTGCTAAGCAAGTTTAAAATACCTACATACTTTTTTTTAACTTTAAAAGTTCAATGCCACCTTCAGTCTAGAAAAAAAAAATTAGTTTGTCTCCAGATAAGAGGCATTTTTCACAACCTAGATGGGAATTATCTTCCCTCTCACCCCTTCAGAAATGGCAATGTGATAAATCTCTTATATCTCAGTATAGCCTTCTGTGGAGATAGGATCTTTCTTCTTGGCTGTGCTCCCCAATCTCTGCCTGGCTCTGCACCCCGTTTAGACTGACACTTGTCTCCTGAGCTACAGCAGCAGCTGAGGACACATTTGTGAGCAGGGACATCACTCCTGAGTCCCCTTTGTCACCAGCATGGGGGACACCAGCTGCAGGGCTGGTTGTCATTGACACCATGCACACACAGGGAAAACAGGGAAAGTGCTTAAGCATGAAAGAGAGAAAGATAAAAAATCATAATAAATAACATCCTGGAAAGAAATCAAAGAGAGGTATCACTTGATGTATTACCCGGGACCACGTACCACTCAGAAGCCCTGCATCAACAAACAGGCTGATGGCACTGATAGATCAGCCCTGCTGGGACAGCCCAGTGGGAGCCAAACCAGGACTCTCACCTGAATCTGCACCCCTCAGCCTGGCACCTTGACTGCATCCAGCCCCCCAGTGCATCCCCCTGCCAGCAGGATTGCAGGGGGAGCATCACATTCCTTCAGCCAGCACCTGAGGCTGCAATATTTTGCCATAAACAAACATATGAAATGCTGGAACTCATTAAACGTAGAACAACTTTTCTAGAAAATATCCAGCTCCAAGCACAGGTGAAGCCAAGAGAAAGTCTGTGCTGCTGTATCCTCAGTGCATCATCTCCTTCTAGGAAAACATCCCTACATTTAAGGGAGGGATCCCAGATTTTTTTCTTCTTACAGCATAAACATTAGGGATGCAGAGAGGGAGCACAAGGGAGAGAACACAAGAATTCCCTTTGAATTCCCTGTGACCTGGCATAGAAGCCACCACTACCACCCCCTGCCAAATGCCCCAATGGCTGCAACCACCTCTATCCAAGGGAACCCCCCATGTGCCACACGCACTCTGGGCTGAGAACTCCCCCTGCTTTGTGGCTACCATTTCTTCTGAGCTCTCCACTCACCCACCCTCTCCTCTGGCCACAGGGGTATGATGTTCTCTGGAGCCTGCTCTGGTAAATCCCTCTCACCGTCGACACCACTTTCCATGGCTTCCTCCACAGTTGCTTTCACAGAAATCAGCCCCTGTTTGCACCTGATGGGATAAGTTCTTTGGGCCTAGCTGGGTGTATAAGGAATTTCTTGCTAAGAAAAAGCAGGTGACAGTCCAGAACAGAGATCAAAGCTTCCCTGCACAGGATGGCTGGGGAAAGAGTGGATGGATGGATACAAGTGAGGCAGCCAACTCCTGTGCTTCAACCAATTGATCACAATTAAGGTTAAGTCATCAAGCAGCTTCTCCTGCTTTAAGTAACTTGCTTGCACCTGGCTTCCTGCCTTTTATTTTCTTTAACTAAGATTGTAAAGGTATCGGTTTAATCTTGTTTTAGATAAGCCAAACTATTCCCAATGTCACATTGCTTTCAAAAACAGAAGCAAAACGTTCAAGATGCAGCTATTAAAAAGAATTTATGTAACAAGTAATTCAACTGATTTTTTGAGACATAAAGCCCTGCTCTTGTCGGTTTCTAAAACTCCCTTTTGCTTGGGTTGTCCATGGGTTGAGACTGGACCATGGTGCACCACATATCCTGCAGCATTTTCTCTTTCTGAAGTCAGAGCTAAGGGGGATTTTAACAATAATAAGTTAGAAAATATTGTGGAAAGAGTATAATGTAACAAAGTATAAGAAAAACATTGAAAAGTAACATTTAAAGCTCTTGTGGTTAGGAAAGAATAGATCCTTTGGGACAGACATACATACTTTAAGGGGCTCTTCTAGAAGTTTTACTGAGTGAAAAAAAATACTTCTAACATTTAAGAGATGTAATTCACTGAGCAATATGCTTAGCAGAGGCTGTGGAGGTTTGCAGTGAAAGAAGGAGGAGGCTCATGATAACATATTTTGTAAATCAAGGCCAAATCAAATGCATTGAGCTTCAGCAGCTGTGCCAATTAAATCTCATTCAATTTGCTGAACAAGAATGTTAACATTAATCACTTTGGCAAACTTCTTAGAATATTTCGTGTCACTGAGTAGTTAAGTGATTTTGTGCATGTTTACAGTTCAGAATAACATTCTATAAGGCAATATCATCAGTCACTGAGCAACTGTGGGATGCTTTAGGAACCCCCGGTGGTTCTTAGCAATGTTTCCATAGTGGTCCTTTGCCTCCTACCGGCTTTTTCAAAAGTATCTAACAGATTCTGTTATTTTTTAACTGCAGTTATTCTCTGCCCTCAGCATAGCCAAAGAACAAGATTCCAGCCAGAGCAGAAGCAATTTTGCCATCTGAACCCTCCACAGCCATGTCCCACCTCACACTCACATCATCCCTGCAGCTCAGGACACAGGGACTCAGGGAATTCCTCTTTGGCCTCATTTATTCATTTAGGCCTACAAACAAACAGGTTCATCTTAGATCAGGTATTGAAGTTTCCATAGCTGAGGTTGTTTCCTGCCCTACCTTTGATTCTGGTTTGGGGTGATTCAGGTACCAAATTACACAACATCTCTGCCGCAGAAGAGGAACATCTCACCCTGGGTTATTCCAATGTGTGATACTCAACAGCAGAGAGGAGCTGCTTTTCTGACCTTGTAACCCCACTGGGTGAGTTTTCCCCATATTTCCTTTTATTTCTCCTTTTCCTTTCTTCACTGCAAAGGTACTTACCCTTCTGAGGTGAATGAGACAAGGTGGCAGCTCCTGCTATACAGTTTCTGCCCTGTCAAGGGTGAAATGTGGAAAACATGCCAAAAGATGAAAATGTAAGATGCAGAAAGAAGGAATAGTAGCAGGGGAAAAAGAATCAGGTAGCAGGATCAGGGTAGTGAGATTTCTCCCTGGGTTTCCAAGGCTTCTCTTTAGCTGCAGGTTCATAGATTTATACATGTATCATGAAACATTAATAAAAAAGGAGCCAGCTGTGCAAGAGAAAAGTAATTTTGAAATGAAATAAGTAATAATTGTGAATTCCCCCATCTGCATAGAGTAACCCACAATATGTCATTCATTATCTGTGTATCAGGTAATTTCAGGATCCCACATGGTAAAGTTGATGTCAGGCATTGGTATTAACAGATGAGGGAGGCACAAGGAGCATTTCTGGAAAACCAGAGAGCTCAATGAGATGTTTTGTGAGCATAAGGCAAAATGAGTTGGATGACTTGTTTAATGTGTTACTTTATGGTGTTATTAAGAAATATTGAGCCTTAGGTGGTAAACTCTCATTTTTCACGTCTTCTCTCTTCCCAGCTGCATTCACTAAAAGGTTCTGTCTTCTGCCACCAATGCCCTGAACCAAGGGCTTTCCCACCCCCAAGAGAAATGCTTTTAATGTCCCTTGGAAAAGGAGCAGAGTCTGGGACAGCATCAGAGCTTGGCATCTGGGCAATATCTCAGCATCACCACGGGGCAAAGTCACCCCAGGGTTGGTACCTGCTGGAATTAAAGACGGGACAAACATAGCCATGTGGAGTGATGAGATTGTTCCTCATTGTCAGAAGCCAATGAAGCCAAAACAGACCCAGAAAAGTTTCATTAGTCCAGTTTTTATTTGAATTAAATGATGGGGAACTACATCGTGATTTTCTTTCATAACATAAATATGTCAGAGAAGAATGTTTCTTAGTTGTTCATCACACTGGACAAGACAACTGTCAAGAGAATTACTTTGCAAGTCCTTTGTCCTCCACACTCATGCAAAAAAACCCTTTTAATTTAGAAAATGAGCTTAAACAGTCAACCAACTTGTTACAGTATACTGTCAGATACTGAACCAACAAAGTCTGGTTTACAAAACCAAAAAATTTCACACCCAGGTAAATTATTTCACAATCATTCATTACCCTTAAGGGTCTTTTTATACATAAAATATACAAATTAAAATTATCAATATTTATTTATTTATTGTCACTGTAGAGGAAAATAACTTATAAATCCATAAACAAAGGTAAAGGCAGATGAAAAGAAGTGAATGAGCCCATATTCAGACCATAATGTCTAGCACACTCCCAGACACTGCAGCTTTGAGCAAAAAATTATGCTCACATGAAAGTGATTTTTGGGCATGATGTGGGCAAAGGGGCCAACTGCTTTGATAACATATTAATAATGAATCCCAAAGGTTAAGACCAAGCTGTATTCATCTGCTGAACCATCACATTGGCTTGATGAACAGCATTTATCTGTTGAACCATCACGTTGGCTTGATAGGCAGGCATCAAACCTCACTGGATATTAAGGATTTTGGTCTCCAAACAACGCAAACCAGAGAACAGTATTGAGCTTTCATGGTGGTGACATGCAAACACTGCCAAGTATATTCATGGTAATTACTTGTTGCACGCATCCATAAAAAGACATTGTTTGGATAAACTGAATGAACTGAAAATTTATTTTAATCACCCCAAATTTATCTGTTAGGTACCAACAGAAAAGATGGACTTTATTCAAACTTGTTTAAACGACAGATTGCTTGAGGCAAATCTACCCTGCCTTGCAAGCCCAGCAGGGTGTGCACCACATGTGATGCTGCTGGGGGTGGGGGCCTATCCTGGGGTGCTTTTCTGCAAGAGCAAAGCCCCCTTTGGGAAACCCAAGGCCAGAGTCCCACAGGGGTCCAAACACAAGGTGACCCCAAAAACAGATGACAATGGAAGGAGCTGAGGAAAGTGTTCATTTTCACAAAGGACCAATGTGAGGAAGAGACCCAAGTTTGGTCTGTAAAGCTTTTACTAAAATTTCTGCAATAATTTGTCTGATTTTGGCAACCTGGGGGTTTGTGCCCAGACTGTTGTGGGCAGAGCATCTCTGTCTTCAAGCAGCTAATGCAGGAGCCAAGAAACAGAACCATCAAGTGACAGCTTGTCCCCCAAACTTCCCAGGAACGAAACTCATGGCACAAGAAAATTAAATCAGGGTATCGAAATCATTGTAAAGTAACTAATAATCTAAGAGCCTATAGGTGACTGAGGTAATGGGTTTGAATTTATCTCATAATGTGGAGCCCAATGCTGCCCTTTCAAGATTAAAACCAACACAAGAGCTATCCCAGATCTTTCTTACACGGCATTTCTTGTGCAGAGAACATAGAGTCACACCTACACCACTGCCAGCAAAAAACGCACTTGAGTGCACAAATTAGATCCAGAATTTAAACAGAAATGTCATTGAAGACCATAAAAAGCAATCAAAAATATTTAAAATTGTCTTATAAAAATATTTACAGTAAAATTTGTTTGCGCTAATGCTACGTTTTCAGTCCTAGAAAAAGGCAATCTGTAAAGGATCTGGCTCAGGTGCTCAGAATGAACAATACAAACACGAAACCACGCACCAAAGACAAATTCCAAAAGCATTTTGGGGGTGGGGTTCATCACACGTTATGGTTGTTCATATTGCATAGCTGGAAAACGAGGTCACTTGACTTGCATAACACTGCAACATTTGAGAAGGAAGGAAAGAAACAAATGTGTCATTTGCCACTGAGGAGAACTGGCTGCAGCTGGGAACAGCATCACTCATCCCTGGCAAGGGCTGTGAGTCCTAGCCCTGTCCAGCAAGACACAGGTCTGGGCCAGCATTGGGCAGAAATGCCATTTTACAAGAGCAGAAAACTACCAAAACCTGCTTTCCTTCCAAGCAAGGAAGGTTTATGAACAGATGGAGAGCAGGGGTAAAATTATCCCACCTCCAGGTATATCCATTTTTCACATCTGACAAACACAGCAAATTGCAACCTTGCACCTCTCTAGCAGTACCTACCAATTTTTATCTCCAGCCCACATAAACTCATCATCTCTGGATAATATTTGCCTTTGCTCCCGTGAAGCCAGAGGTGTGAGAATGTTGGCTGGGAACTGTTCCCAACTGTTGAGCTGTAGTTGGGCTGTACAGTAGTTTACTTAGCTTTATGTCTATACCAGACCTAACAAGGGCCACATGTGCCCAAGTGCTTGTCCAACCTTGTCCAGTCACCTCAGCCTAACACCTCTGACCAAATTATGCTTTGTCTGTCCCACTTTATCCTTTATTCCCAGGCTGCATGGAAGGGAACCACCTTTTGGGCCAGAGAATTTAAGTCTGTCCCAACTGAGGCCTCATCACCTTCCTTATGTCACTGTAAAGAGGCATGTCAGGACCCTGATCCGAAGGCAGCTGTAATCAGGGAAACATTCCTACTAGGATACGTTCCTACCAGGGTACATTCCTACCAGCCTCAAGGGCTTTTACAGTAAGCAACACCTCACAGGAGAGCAGCACGTCACACTATTATTTTGGCACATTTCACTGCAGATTGTAAAACTCAAAGCAAAAGGTTTACAGGGTATCATGGAAAAGACTAATTTCTTTTTTTAATTACTATTTTCAAGACCTCTAAGCTGACATACAATGGCAGGGTAGACATGAAGAGTAATAATGCCTTTTCTTTAGACAGTTTGCCCTTGCTTGTAAAAGCAAGAACATCCAAAGAGGAGTGGGAGCTGCCTCACATTCCCCATGAATGCTAGTCCCTCTGCAGGGCAGTGACACAACACAGGCAGGGGCTGTGTCCCCCACAGTGAACAGGCACCCATTTTACAAGGACTGTGTCAACTCAAAGACTGCATATTTACAGAAGTTACCCACCCCTCTACAAAAGCAGCACAAGATGATGTAGCTTAGATCCATCCCTATGAAATAAATTTTTTAGTATTTTTCTTTTCCATTGCTGAAGGTCACACAGAGCAGATCTGTGGAGACAGAAACCAGCATAACAACACCGGACAGCTGCCCACAACAAAAAGCCTNCAAAACCCCCCAAACAAACAACAAGGAAAAGAGTAGAGAAAACATTTTTCTTCACTAGTTCTCTTTAGCTGGGGAGCTTCTGGGAGCTCACCCCTGTATGCAGAAGCATGTCAGAGCACACATGAAGACACAAAAAGGTATTTTAAAGTCAAACATCTTCTTAAACAGAAGAATTCTTAAACTTAAAGAATTTGGTATATAAGCAAGACAGGTCCCTTACAGCTGGATCTAGATTTGTCTGTTTTAAATAATCTTATGAGTTCTTCATACTAATAGACAAATGCTTTCAGTAAGGGCAAGACTAAAATGGCAATTACAGTGACAGTGACTAGTTAATCTCCATGCTCTGGAAGCATTAAAACACTGCAGGTATTTTACTTTGCTCATTAATCCCTGCTTGGGTTCTCACTGTATGGAATGTCTCTACGTTAATGGCACCAATAAGGTATCTTTTAACATCTAAATGCTCTATTATGAAATGGCATTGAGATGCTGGACAGAGCTAGAACTGAAGCTTTCAGCACAGCTGAAACATGTGGGTTGGGAACATTTTCTATTCAAACAATATTTGTTTCACAGGAGCAATACACCCTGTGGGAGCAGCATGTGTTGTGTGGGGCTGTGAAGTTTTGTGTGGCTCAGGTGCTGAGACCTCAGCCCCGGGGAAGGCACTGCCCAGCAGGTCCCGTCACGCACAGCACGCAGCATTCCATTGCAAGTAGAAAAACCACATGGTGTTTATTTCCACAAGTATTTCAGGGCTACACACAGCAGTCCAGTGGCATATACAAATGTATGACTGAGACAGTGTCACTCTCAAGCCAGACCACCCTGTTCCAGTCCATTTCTCCTGTTTTTCTCTGTTGGAACTCAAAAGTTTCCACTGACAGTATTAAAGTCCACCCTCCAGGCACAGTGAGTAAATAGTTCAACCAACAATGTGCACGGAGCATCAGTAGGGAAGAAATCCAGAAACATTCGTTTTTAGTCACATGCCAGTTTTGTTTCACACAAGAAATTCCGTGCCTGCAGTCCAGGCACGGTGTTTATCTCAGGACACGTGCCATTGAGAAGAACAGTTGATTGCACCACAGATAACAAGCAACACCTCGTGTTGCATGGAACATGCCCCCAGAGGGATTTTCTCTTGGCTATGCAATCCACTGCAGAGTGGATGATGCTTGCAATGTATCACTTGTCATGCTAAGACATTAACAGCAATGAGATGGGTCAAATCAGAGGTCAGTCATCTTCCCAACACCACCTAGCTGGATCCACTTCACTTCTGCTCCTCACATTGGCTTGATCATGTGTCACAAGGGTTTGTGAATCACAGCCACACCTATTGTAAGAACAGACAGACAGAGTTACTGTAGGAGCAGCTCCTGGGTTGCCATGTGGCTACAATCATCCTGCAAAGACAAAGGCCAGCAACAAGGGAGGTGTCTAGCATTTCTGTGAAAGTTATGAAATCAACATAAAACATACCAAAAAAAGTAAAATTAAAGCTTCGGGGGCACAGCCCTCAAGTTTATGGATGACCCCACTGTTGTCCGCTCTCCCACTGCCTGTTTACCTGCGTAACTCCTCCCTGTGCTCATGCTGGTTGGCAACAACGTCCACTTGTCTGTGCTGGGGTTGTAGTATTCCACTGAGGCCAAATTGCAGGAGCCATCATCGCCTCCCACCACGTAGAGGAGACCATTCACCGCGCACACACCTCAAAGCAGAGCACAGATGGTAAGGCATGGGCTAACATCCCCCACAACACGCTGCTGCCACATTCCCATTCATTCCTAGGCAGATCCCTCATCTCCCATTTTTATCACTTACAACACTGATCACATACACCACAAGCACATGAACTGCATTAAAAACCACACACAGACAATGGAGCCAACCACCACAGAAAGGCTTATCGTGGTTACCTGCATTTCTTCTACACATATTCATGTCTGCTACTTGCTTCCAGGTGTTTGTCCCTGGGTCGTAGACTTCCACACTCTTCCTCACCAAGGGCCCATCGTGGCCCCCGGTGGCATAGAGCAGCCCACTGAGCACACCAACACCTGCCAAGCACAGCCAGTGTTAGCCACAACACGGGGACAGGGCTGCATGTCCCTGGTTCTGCTACTGGGCATAGCCTTGGACTCTCCAAGGCACTTCCAAAAACACAGGCCACATGTGCACCAAGATCACCAGGCACGTGATCAACTCTGCACCCACCCACCCCGTGGCACTGCAGCAGCCTGCACAGTAATGCTTGGCAGATGTCTCCTCTTAGGAAGCTGTCAGGCTATCCAAGACCAGCAGTCTATGACATGCTTTGTCATTCCATGACATTCCTCTGCCTTTATTCCTTCTCTCTGGACTGACTTGCTCTCTGCCTCCCACTCCACCTTATTTCCATCTGCCTGATATTTTCTGCCATAGGACCTTTGGCTTTTAGCCTGATTCCCCCTTTCAGGACTTTTATTTTTGTTTTTGCTGCTGCCATTGTGCCACATGACTTCATCCCTTGGAAGATCTTCCTCTCCTCAACAACTTACAGCTCCAGCTCTTGAAGCTGCCACTTGGTTCCACTTCTTCCACTCCCAAAACTTGGCAGCACTTGACACAGACAAGGTGCCTCCCATGCCACCTTCTCAGCCATTTTTGAAGGCCCTGGGCTGAATCTCTGGGAATGATAGGGATCTTAAAGCTACTTCTGCCTAACATTAAGTAAATTAATTAATTAAAATGGTCACCAATCCGTGAGAGTTAAAACTTCCAGCAACATATCTTCAGTAATAGGTTCAAAGGCCTCTATTAAAATTAACAAGGTGGGATGTTAGTAAAACAGAAACAGGTCTGAATCACAGCAATTCAACCATGGGCATTAACAGGTGTGCAGGGAGGAGAGGGGCCCTGCCAGACTGATACCAACAGGTTTTCAGCTTGGTGTCTGTGCAAGGATCTTTCCTGTCTGGGAAAGGAGAGGACAGGAACAGCTGCTGAGTCAGAGAACAGGCACCACCCAGGTTCAGCAGCTCCATCAGGAACATCCCCATCTGGGGACAGGTCTACCACTGTCACCTCCCCCTTCTCCAGATTATCTTAGCTTGCTACTGCTGGGTTTGGTTTTGACCAGCTGTCTCTCACTGTACTAAGAGGTGCTGAAATGCTAATATGACATTTGGATTCATGGTTCACCTCTGGCAAACATATAATTAATCTTTAACTGCCATAAATATCCACCTTACTGGGCCACATCCTTGGTCTGGCTGAAGTACTCTAACGTGCATGACTTGGGAAGAGCAGAACACATCCAAGTATGTGTCCTGGCTCCTGAGCTGTACCAGGTGTCTCCCAGCTCACTGGGAAATGGAAAGTCATTTAACCGCATCTCAGCCCAGCAGCCTGGCTGTGCAGCACCTTAGCATTTGACTACATCCAGTTGTTACCAAAAATTTTATACTTTTAAGAAATAATTTAATTAGTAAACTACTTTGAATAAGTAAGAGAGTAAAAGAGTCGGAAATACTCAACGTTTTTCACATGAAAGTGCCTCCTCATACAGTGGGACAGGACAGAACATCCCTGCCAGGAGGGGAAGGGAACCCCCCAGCTGGTCCAGCAAATCCTGTGAAGTGTTCAAAAAATGTGTAGATGTGGCACTTGGGGACATGGTTTAGCAGTGAGTATGGCAGTGCTGGGTTAATAGTTGGACCTGATGATCTTAAAGGTCTTTTCCAATCTAAAATATTTTATGATTCTACAAAACCTGGGCAGTACCTGCACATCCTCACAGCCCTGGTGCCTGGATTAGGATGGCCCCAGGGACTTGGGGACACTTGTCCTCACCCCCACTAGATGTCAGCACAGGGACAGCAGCACTGAGCATGGTGTCATTTCTGAAGCTGCACAGCAGATTGTGCTGCAGCACCACTGGTGGCCAGTGACACCGGGCAGCCTCCTCCCAGTCCCTACTGGAGGGGCATTTGGGGGACAACCAGAGCCTGAGGAGCTCAGCTCTCAGCTGGGGAACAGAAAACTTCAAGGAAATTTGGCAGGGGAGTATGAGTAAGAGCATTCCTAGACTTGCCACACGGAGAAATGCCTGTTTCAACACACTGCCAGCAATAGGAGATACTCATTCTGCTCTTCTGAAAGGCTGCCCTGGGCTAGGTTTAAGCATCAAGTAGATCCTACAAATCCCTTCAACAGAATTCAAACCAACAGTGCATCCATATTTGCCTCATCTGGAGCTACAGAAAAGATACTGGAGTGAGGAAAGAAAGACGGGGTATAGAAAGCAGCCTCAAACTGCCCAGCTCAAAAGGGAACTCCCACCACAGATTAACCTGTGGGGCCATTTCAGCCCCAAAGAGCAGCCCCCAGGCTTGGCTGCCTGTGGGAAACTGCACAATTTAACATCAGGGAGGACTCAGGGCACACACTGAGCATTAGGACCAACAGTGACAAATCCACATTCACCTGAAGATGATTTTAAATGCAATGGATAAGAGCTCCTATGCCTTTTAGAGAGGAACAGTCACAGAGAAGACAAATTGCTACCTGGCCCAAGATCATGCAGGAAATTAGAAATCATCATGACTAGAATCCAGTCTTTTTACAACAGGTCCTTTCCTCTAATCCTCCAGATCACCAACCCTTGCCAACAAAAAAAACCCCAAAAACAAACCAAAAACAAAAAAACTACCAAAAACCAAACCAAAAAACCCCACAAAAATCCAAACCAAACCAACCAAAAAACAAAAACAAAACCAAACCAAAACAAACAAAAAAAAAGAGCCACCTAGTTTAGCAGGGGCAGTCTGGGATTAATTTTGTTATCTTGCACATCACCCAACATGCAGATGTAGCTTGTGTTGCCAAGCACCCACTGGATGCTTGCAGGAAGATCCAAAATGAAAATCCATCTGCAACTCCCCAATGATAGGGGAGAGGGAGGTGCAGTTTGAATTTCCCGTGCTCAGCTGCATCTGCAGCTGGCAATTTGGAAAGAGAACTCCTTGCTTACAAGTGAGATGCATCTGTTAGCAGGGCTACTTAGAGACACTGAACATTATTTCATTAATCCAGAAATTAATCTCAATTTGGTAGATTTTGTCAAAGTCAGGAGAGCTGCTGAGAGCTTCCAAGCCATTATGTTTTTTACCCCTCATGGGAAGGGAGGCAAATAAGGGGTTGCACTTGCAAGCCCAGCAATGCCAAATCCCACTTTTGCTTCCTGTCAGTGAGCAGAGAAGGTGGTGCCCATCCTGAGCACCCTGGGAGCCCGCACCTGCCCCGCTGCGCCGCGTGCTCATGTCGGCCACGTAGGTCCACTCGTTGGTGGCGGGGTTGTACTGCTCCACTGTGCTGAGGCACTGCCGAGATGCTCCGTCATAGCCCCCCACGGCGTAGAGCTTCCCTGGAATACACACAGGCACGGCTTGCATCACACCATCACAGTCACAGCCTGGGGAAATGGATCCTGTCTGAGGGCAGCTCTAGGGGACACACCTAAACCTGCTGGGATGTCTGGGGAAAAGCCTAGGAAAGGATCCGGAGTGGACTCACAGACAGGAGTGACTGTAAATCTAACTTATCACAAGTAACACAAGGATACAACACAACAGCTTCATCAGAAGTCAACAGCCCAGAGGGTTTTTCAAATTACTTGCTGGCCCAGGAGAAGAGTGTTCAAAGCGTGTTCTGCTAATGGAGAGTTTCTCCCTGTTCAGGTGTGCTGTCAAAGGCCAATACTGCACATTATTTACAGCATCACATGAGCAGTAAATATGAAATAGCCTCTTATAATAATATAATACCTGCAAAGAAACCTAGGCCTGATTTTGAAGGACTTGGGCCAAATCCAAACCCAGCGATGCTGCGAGCACAGCTGAGTCCAGCCTGGTCACTCGTGCCCAGTGGTGACAGCACGGGAGTTACACCATGCTGTGAGGGTCTCCTGGGGTATCTGACCCTCCCTGCCTCAATTCATTGGAAGCTGATTAACACACACTTACTGAGACCAGAGAGGCACAAACAGGTATCATGGGACTGCATCATACATGAGACAAGGCTGGTGCTCTACCATGTCCTCTGTTCCCAGGCCTGACTGATACTCTTCCCTTGTCTCCCTGTATCATCTATCAGCTTGTTTTGCATTTAGGCAGTAAGCTGTCTGGGCAGAGAGGGATTCTTCTTACTAAAGCAGTCAGCACAAGTCAGTCTGGTTCAAGACCAGGTCTCCTAGATGCTACAGTAAATAACAATTAACAAAGCTCAACAAATCTGTAGGAAAATTCTAACCTAAATTTTTGTACAAAACCTAGAAATAATGTCAGTTCTCAGTCCATGACAGCAGAGCCTGGCCATGAATAGCTGTGCAATTCTTTGCATGCACAAGACTCCCACCAGCAGTTAGTTATCTTCAGCCTTAGGCTTTTGCATCCTCCTGCTTTTGGATGTTTGCAAGGCTCCAAGAAGAGGCTGGCTCTTTTCTTTCTCCCTCAGGCCCACTCATGGCCTCCTTCTGCATCTTCCTGTCTCTATGAACATTTAAAACTTTTACTTGTGCTGTTGGTCCTGCCTGGTATTTGTCAATGAATCAGGCAAGAGTGTCAGTCCAAGCAAGACAAGATCGATTTCCCTGGCTGGCATCGATTATTAGGCATTTTCAGTATTCACAGACATCAGATCAATTTTTGTCACATTCAGATGAACCCTGTGGATTAACTGCAGGCTGTAGCTTGTTTCCTACACCAGTATGATCAGCTCTTGTCCCCATCATATGCCCTCATTATTTTTATCATGGACTCCAACGTATTCAACACTTATTTGTGCTTTCAAACAAAGGGTTTTGTGAGTCTCCAGTAAAAAATCTGTCCATAGAAATGCATCTCTCAGGTCCATATTTAATACTTTTTCTGCATTCAAGCCACTTAAGTAAATTCCAATAACTGACAACAGCCAAGCACTTCCCAAGCATGGGCCAATTTTGAAGGAAGTGCTTCTCAAATATGCAAATTCAGGTTAATAACCGCTATTTAGTCTGACTTTATCTCCCTTCCTCTTCTCACATAAACACATTTCGTGTACATTAACATATTCCATGTATTTCCCACTCAGGTGAAACCAAACCACTGTAAAGCATGGTTTATATGGTTTATAATAAGGCTTGTGCCAACAGCTGCTCTGCACAGCACTAACTGGAAAGTGCTACGCCACGCTAAAGACAAGTTCAAATAAAGCCTTTCACTTGCTTCAGAACAGATTTTGTACAGGAAGAAATGGTTCCTACTTAAACTTTTCATTCTCCAAAGAGGATGAATCCAAACCAAGCTGCTCAGTTCCAACTCCCTCAAGTCTGGTGCTGTCACAGATGTGCCAGCAGCTGCCGCCGTCCTTCCGGGCCTCCCACCTTGCTCCGAGCTGCCACAGCACCAGTCTTTGCTATCGTCAGCCCCTGCTCATTTAGGAACCATCGCAGAGCATGCTGTGCCTGATGTCAATAAACACAAGTTTTAGTATTCCTGCCAAACCGCCAGCCTGGGGCTGTGGGATGAACTCTGTTGCTGTTTCTCTAGCTGAGCAGATTTTCCATGATGGGTATTCCATCCACACAGCATCTGCCAGCAGCAACAGCATCCACTGCACAACTGCGCTGGCTTTCACCAGCCAGGAGCAGCACAAGAAGAATAAGGATTCAAAGAAACCTGCACACAGCTAATTGCACTTACAGGAGGCACAGGCTGGCACAGGCACAGGCATGGGCTGGTCTGATAAAGGTTTGAGACTCTTAGAAAATTACACATGATTTTTCACCAAGATAAAGAGGACAATGGGAAAAGTTGCAGCAATTACATCTTATAAAATCAATCTTTCCCAACTGGTCCAGGGGAACAGTTCTTGCCATTCCCTCCTGCTGCACTTAACCATTCAGGCTTCTGTTTGACGCAGTCATTTGTCTGATGGAAATGGCTGCTGATTTTCTTACCCTCCACAACTCCAACTCCAACACTGCTTCTTCTTGTGTTCATGGGAGCCACAAAAAACCACTCATTGGTTTTATAGCTATAAGCCTCAACTGATGCCAGACCTAGTTAAAAAGGGGATACACAGGTTTTCTAATTAAAAAAAAAGAGAAGAAAAAAAGATTGGTGTTGCACTTTCATCTGCCTTCCACCTCCTCCCAAGCCCATAATTCCCACCATGCTCCTGCAATCCCACTTCCTAATCCCTTGCCTTTCAGGCTGGGACCAGCATGTCAATGCCACTTCTTCAGTGGCTGGAAAAACTGTTACCCCATCACCCCTGCCCTGGGACTGCTGCCACTTCAATGTGCTGAGGACACCAGAGTGAGCAGAGTCCAAATTCCAAGCCTAAAAGCCCCATGTCTTTTCAAGCATTACAAAATGTCCATGCAAAGGTTTAAAAATTGCCCCAGAACCTGCTGCAATAGTTAGTTCAGGGCTTAACCAAGTGGCAAAGCTTTACAGCAGAGGCAGAGGTGTGAATCTAAACATGCAGCTATGCCAAGATAAATCCCAGGCACACCCTGTAAGATGCCTTGCTAGTATTTCATTCATGTTGCTATGAAAAACACTGAAAGAAGGAAAAATCCCTTTTCAGCCCAGAAAAAGCATAATCATACAGAGAATGAGGTTGAAAGAACTGTATCAGAAAATAAAGAAAATAGCAAGGGTGAGATTCTCTGCAATTACCGACAGCTCAGAACATACTCATGGATAGTTACAACATGCACCAAACCCTGTTTCTGGCTCCTTCTCTATAGAACCATAAAGGAAGGGCACAGAAACCTCTCTAAAGCTCTGCAGGGCCTCTGAAAACACTTTTTTCAGGTCAGGCACTGACTTCTTTGCTGAGTCACCTACCAGTGCTGCCATCAAAGCCACCCACTGCGTACAGGAGGTCATTGAGCACAGCGGCGCCCAGAGTGCTGCGTCTCTCCTGCATGCTGGCTATGGATGTCCACTGGTCTTTCACACCGTCGTACACATCCACCGTCCGCACCCGCAGCGACCCGTTAAAGCCCCCGACAGCATAGACATTGCCAGCCATGAACACCACACCTGAGAGAAGACAAGGGGGTTTACAGTGGTTTTACCAATGGTTTGGGAAGCGCTGTCTCTAGACAGATTCTACTTGCCTGTCAGGGCGGGAAAGGCAGCCAGGAAGAGCAGAACACGGGCAAGGCTTTGGTGTTTTCTGCAGGCTTACAGTGTTGAAGTCAAGCGTGATAAAACATATGTGTCCATATGGGAGGTGAAATGCACATAAAAATATGGCAGCATAAGGCACAGATGGAGTTCACACCTGAATAAGTAATTCTGTGAGCCAGAGGGAACACCAAATGGTGAGCCACATTCACAACCCTGTCAGATGTTTTCAGAGGAACACTCCCGACTTCAAGATTTGCTCTCCATTACCCACTCCTCAGCAGCAAGAGGGACTGACTCAGCTCCTTTGATTCTCACTAGGAAACCAGCAAGAAAAACTGGACCTCTGTGGGATGCAAAGACAGCAAGGGGGAAGGAGAAGGGGAAACACTGATGGAGGAACAGCTAGGAGAGAGAGATGATGAGGGGGAGACAGTGGCTATGGAGGGCTGACAGGCAGGAGCAACCCCACTAGAGAGCAGGATATCCACCTGAACGAGAAGGGAAAGATGTCTGTAGGGAAAGAGGAAGGAATGGCAAAAAAAAAGCTGCTTGGAGTCCAGGGGCACAGACGAAGGTTAAAGGGAGGACTAAGGATATCCACCCAGTGCTGAAGAGCTGCATTAGGAAAACAGAGAAGGTTGCAGAAAAAGTTGCCATTACCTGCTCTGCATCTCCGTGAGGGAAGCTCAGCAACCTGATCCCACCGCTCCTCCTCAAAATCATAGCACTCCACACTGCGAATGGCTTTGGGTGCTTGCCCACCTACCACAATCATCACCTGCAGAGGGAAGAGAAGAGCTAGAAAACCTCAGACATGACCCTGGGCTGCTGCTCTCCACAGAGAAACCATCCCCACAATCTGGTCAAGAGCAGCTGCCAAAACATGTGCTGAAGGCCAGCTAGAAGCCTCTACAGGGACACTTATTTCAGGCAATTATATTTCAAGGGGGAAAAATTTCTCTCCAATTTAATGCATGCTAAATATGGCCACCCCATTTACCCTTCATCACTGTGTCCAAGGTGGGCAACTTGCCCACTTTCCCCTTGAAATAGAAAATGTTTTGGCACCTTGGCATACACAAGACTCACTGCAAAAGTATTTTTAAGTGAAGAAGATTCCAGCATAATTTCCACTGGCAGCCCACTGTTTAGTCATTATCTCCATGGTAGGGCTAAAAATAATCAATGCCACTTAGCAAATAAAACATGACAGCTGCGGTGCCACCTATGGGGAAGGCAACACTCAGGGAAATCACCAGAACTGTTATGACCGGGGAGGGGGGGTCTGGGCTGCTGAAGGATGTGATTTCTCAGCTTCATTAAGGCTTTTGGCTGCCACAGGTATTGAAGAAAATGTAGGAATTAAACCCTGAATTCCTTACAGGTAGTGAAGAGCTATGTGAAGGTGATCAAGGGCAATCTCAGGAGCACAAGAACCGCTCTGCCAAGTCAGGCTAAGGGTTCATCCAGCACCAGACTCCACTCCCAGCAACAGCAAGGGGTGGACACTGGTGGGAGAGTGAGAACACCAGAAGACCTGGGTAGCATGCAGTGTGGTCCTTCCCAAACCTGCCCTATCTGCTGCCAGAAGATAAATTTCCCACAGACACGGGTGCCAGGAGCCTCCAGCTCTGCACTCAAGGGTGCCCACTGCTCTGAGCCCCAGCTGTGCACTGCGAACCAACACCTGTGCAGGCAGCCAGCCCCCAAAACACCTGCACTGACAAGCAGCTGGACCTGCCCTTTGTTCAGCACACATTTCATTCAACCCTCCACAGCCATCAAGAGGGAGGATTTGTTCCCCTCATCACAGCAAATCAGCAGGACAAACATTACCCAAGACAATCTGATTTTTAAAAGGCCAAGGAGCTAGAAACAAGATTATGGGGCTTCAAATATAGACAAAGAGTAGATGGAAAACTGGCTTTAGCCTCTGCAAGGCAGCTGGGAGTAGCTGAGGGGATAAGATCATCACTTGAGGTCAGCTGGATAACAAACTCAACTCCAAGCAGGGTTGTTTTTAAAGCAGAGTGCTAGACAACAATTTAAAGAATTTGAAGAGCATGGAAACAGTGGCCTGTTTGAGCTACAAAGATGAGAACGTGCTATTAGAAACCAAATTGAGCCTAAATTAACAGCCTGACTACTAGTTGTGTAACAGTGTCCTATGGCAAGCTGCAGGGCTTCACACGATTACAGAATTAAGGGATTTCACAGCAGACAATAATCCCTCATCAGCAGGACCAACAGGCCAGATGAAAGTTTCTCAGTAACAGGATTGCTGAAAGATCATCACTTTCTTCCCTTTCTTCACAGTTCAAAAGGAGGGAGAAGAGACCTGCAGATGATTTGGGTTTGTACTCACAGGTCATGCTATAAAAGATGTTGAGAACCTCTAAATTCACTGATTTGCTGTTCCTTTTATCCTTAACTACTTTAGTCCTTGAACAAGGGCCATGTCAGCCCTTCATGATACCCCCAAAGCTACGTTCTACCAACTTCATCTCAGCAACAGCAGGCAAAATGGACACGGACACATGCTGCCACATGCTGTAAAACCACAATTTCTCAATGGACAGTCCAGAATCCAAATATCAGAAAGAGCACAGACCTCATACACCATCCCACAAAGCAATTTCATTATCATTTATGCTTGGAAAAATAACACACTGTGGTTTTGATGTCTTAGAATCTCCAAATGCTTGCTAACAACTCCAGTGGCAGTCTGTTGAGAGACATTGTGCCAAACTGTTTTTATCTCTGGGACACAAGGAAAAGTTCCTGTGGTCATTTTTTTCTTCGCTAATAAAGTGATGGCCAGAGCATCACATGCCTGCAGGATAAATGTGGGGAGTAACAAGAATTATTTATTCAGTTGCTGCTTTGAGTCTATTGAAATTCACTTCAGACTTCCTGCCCACGGGGCTGGGTGCTGTTGTTTCCTGCTTTCCTGGCCCCTGATTATGGATATAGGAAACGAAAAGACACCTCCTGTGACCCTCCTCAGCAGGGGTCCACAACACTCTTACCAGGAAGCAGCAGCGTCAGCTAGCCCTCCCCACGCTCCAGCAGCTGCCTACAGCCACTCCACAGGCCAGCAAGCCTCCAAACCACTTGTGGCTGACAAAATGTTTCAAGAGCACAGATACTCCTTCCCTTAAGGGTTTATCTAAGTTTATCCAACTTAATTATGCTTCCTTGCTGGGCACAGGCAATGCCAGAAGAGAGAGTGAAACACTTCAAAGCACAATCACTGAGTCAGTAAAAACTAACACGGCAAGTTCTCAAGCTCCTGTCAAAGACTGAAAATGCCACCATGAACCAGGTGACACAAAGTGACGAGCTCAGCTTACCTTTGGCAAGCTAACGGGAGTCCTTGGTTTTGTCCTGGGATTCTTTATCAGTTGCCTTTGATCCAGAGGAAGCAAATGGTATTTCATGGCCTCGATAAGGAAGTCTTTACAGGTGTTGTTATTCTTGATTAAAGCTTCTTCTTCAACTGTCTGAGAACATGTACACACAACAAAGATCATTTAAACCGGCACCGGTCACAAGGAGTTTTGTGGAAAGAACATGTAACCTGGAATTTCCCTTCCAAAGTACCAACATTAAAAAGAAAATGCAGGAGACAAACACAGACTTCCAGCTCTTCCCAAAGAAACACATTCAGTAACATCCAGGCTTCTCACTTTTTTTCAAGATCACTCCTAAGAAGTGATCTTAACACTTAATTCAGCAGAGGACAATTCATCAGGAATCTGGATACAAAATAAGTGATTTCTTTTATCTGAGTCAGAATTTTTAAGGAGAGGCAGTATCTTTTATTCCATCAGAAGATACAGATGAAAGAAAAAGAAAAAGAAATTATGAGCTCATCTTGCGAATATCAATTTTATACCTATTGTACTGATTTTTTTAGAAACATGATAAAAGCATATTAGTCAGAGGCCATATGCCAACCCCATCTTTGGGAATTCTCAGCTCATTATCTAGGCCCAGATCCCAGGAATTAACTTATGAAGAACAATCTCCAAGTCAAACTGAGTCAGAGAGTCTCTCCTGCCAGCCGCACAGACCCATATGTATGCACAGTACACATCTTAAGCCAGAATTATCACACATTATATGTTTCCATTACAACGTTTTACCTCTGCATGAGAGAAAAAAGCTGCACAAGCTTGTAACACCCCAACCTTGGTATTTTTGAGGTGAAAAATCAAAAGATATTAACTTCTCAATGTTTCCCCTAGAGGGGCAGGAGCTCTGTTCTCAGCATTGCCTGGCAGAGCACAGGTCCCATTTACAAGAAGGTTTCTGAAGCACACATTGATTTCAGACTCCACACAGTTTTTGCTTTATTCTTCTGTTTACAGGCTCAGCAACAGACCGAATTACCCATCCCAGACACAAACAGCCAAACCACTGATTAAGGAGCAACCAGCAGCTTAAGTGCAAGTATTAATGACTTCTTTGCAGACTAACCTGTACCAGGTAATCTCTGGGCAAAAGGGGCAGGCGAACATGCTCCATCAGCTTAGCCATGTGCTCTAAGCGAGATTCCTTCTCATAATTTATCCAAGAGATCACTGCTTCAAAGACCTACACAGATAAAGTACAATTAAATGGGGAAGAGAGAACTGCCTTGCACAGTCACCCACCCAATCAGGAGAACAGTGATTTTAGAGCATCGAAGGAAGGGGGTACAAGATCTCTATCAAACAGATGAAAAAGTTGTAACTACACAGAGCACAAGCAGCATTGTAGGAAAGAGCTGAGCTGACCATGCATGTTAATAAGCAACTTCACATCTAGATGTGCTGTATCACTCCCAGAGCTAAGTGCATGTCCAGAACAATCATATATCTCGTGGACATTAGGACTGGAAGGCAGCCAGGAAACTTAATGAGCCTGCTGACATTTGCACTGGACATTATTCATGCAATCAGCCACAACAATTACTCCTGATAACACAGATCTCCCTCCTCCAGGAGCCTGGCCACACAGTAAAGTCACTATGCTCACATTTAATCACTGCACCAGTTCCACCAGCCCAGGAAACCAAGAAGTCTTGAGGACAAGTTCCCCACACACACAGGGCAAGCCCTGCCTGCAGCCACAGAGCCTCTGCACTGTGCGCATTTCACTGCTAAAAATACTCAGGTACTCCAGCTGGGTAACAAGGGCATGCCGGGCTTCTGGTCTGAACAAAAACCAAGTTTTACTTCCAGATCCAACTGGTTGAGATAAGCATCCAGAGCTGGAGTCCGTGACAAAGTGCTCACAAACAGCCCCACTGGCAGAGCCCTCGCGACACACAGGCATGGAGAAGTGTCCTATGTGGGCTCCTGTATGAATATGTATGTGCTTATGTAACTGTGAGCCTCACTCACAAAAGAAAGACCTAAAAATGTCACCAGGAGTGGGAAAGGCTTCCTGAAACACCCAGCAAGGCAGGAAGAGGGGCTGATGCAGTCTCAGATGCTGCGCAGCAGGATCTGGATCACTGCAGTGGAGTTTCCCCACAGACAGGGATCTGACACATAACTCACATCTACAGGCAACATTCCCCAAGCTCTCTCACTGCCCAGTTATACAGGGGAGTTGAGCAGAGACCCCGTCTGTCCCGTGCTGTCCCCCAAAAGCATTCCTGGCCCTTCCCTCCAGCATGCCAGGCAAGCGCCCTTGCTTTCAGCTTCCTTCCAGGGTCACCAAATGGTCAGGCCAATTTGCACAGATAATTCTTTCTTCCTTTCCATCCCTCCCATCACTCCCCAAGAAACCACTTTGTTTGGTCCAAGGTCACTAATTTGACAAAGTCAACCAAAAATGAGGGCACCATGTTTCAGTCCCCAATTGTTATTGGTAAATGTATTTGCAGGAGGCCTTGGCAAACACATCCTGCCATGAAGGAGAGGCAGAGGAGAAAGGGGTTTCTTCCTCTTAGGCTGAACTATATACTTCTAAAACACAGTAAAGCACCAGCATCATTTCCTGTGCCAACAAAGCTCCTGCTGAACTGTTTGGAATTCAGAACACCGCAGTGAGGATTTAAGCAACACAACAGGGAGCAGTGAATCAAACCGCAGCAAATGCTGAGGAGAATAACTACTGCAGAGCCTTTAAGTATTTTAAAATTAAAACAAATAAGCAAACAAACATTTTAACTTCGGCTATGAGGCCTTTAAAGTAAAAACTGGGTTGTTGTGAGATTTTTTTAATTGCAAATGAGTGTAGAAGGAGGATAAAGCAAATGTTTAGCCAACAAACAGGTTTTTCATTAACCTCCTCTGTACAAAGGCTGAGCTGCAGAACAGGTCACAGGGCTGGGACATACCCAGCTACAGGTCAGGAGGACAGTGAACAAGTCTAAAGGAAGGTAAGAAAAATGTGTGCTAGAAATAAGCTGCTTCCTCAGTGCTGGAGTCCAATCCTGAGTTAGGCAAGCACTGATGCTTCCCTGCTGTGCCTACTCTAAAAATAACTTTTTTTAAAAAAAAATCAGATTCTGGCACCTTCCATTGGCTCTGATTCCTAATTTCACGAGAAGGCGGGGAAAAGGCTTTAATCCAAGACAGCAATATCTCTATTTAAAGGCCACATCTGTTTCCACTCCTTCTGTGCCCTCCCTTCACACACCGTGCCTGCTGTAGACCCCGAACAGCTGCTGCCACTCCCCCAGGACTCTCCAGCCATGCAGGACCTGCTGCCAGGCTGGGAAGGACCAAAGCAGTTGCCCACACTGCTTGATTTAGAGCCGAGACACAGGCTGAGGTAGCAGCTGGCACCTGCCTGCCTGCAGGACCAGTCCAGAGCTTGGGAGAAGTAAATTTCCCACTCTGTGGAGCAGAAGGGTAAAAGCCTGAAATATCCCCTCTCTGCATACTGCCTGCCTAAGGAAAGAGCAAGGCCAGATGTTTTCCCAATCTCTTCAGCCAAAACTCCATTTGTTAGAGACTCCCAAGAGTGAGGACTAAACTTTGCATCACCTTCTGCTGCATGTCAGGAGCATGAGACAATGAATCGATTACCAGACTCTGTGTAGAATCCGCAATCCACGAATTCCAACCCTTTAAAAACTTTCTTTAGCCACTGTTCTGAGTTGGCAGGAGACCATTCTCAAGTCCCCCCATTTCATGCATCTTTAGTAAATAACAAATAAATACTATTTTTATATGTTTTTTTAGCTTGCAAGCAGTAAAAAGAGTCAATTAGGTCAGGTACAGAAAACATTAATAAAATTGTCTTCCAAGTAGTGTACTGAGCTATAGCAAAAAGAGCAAGCAGGGACAACAAACCTCTGCCCTATTCTGAAAGGGCCTGTGTAACTGCAGGGGCTGGTACAACAAGGGGGAAAGAAGAGAAAGGAGGAGAATCTGAGTGATGAGGAAATGATGTCACCATTTTACAATTAAAATAGATTTCTATGCTAGCAGAGAATTTTTGCAGGCCTGATGGCCTAGAGGTATAAATAAGCCAAAACTGGTGAAGATAAGGATTTATTTTTTTTAGGCCAATTGGTATTAGTTGAGGGGTGGCAGAGGAAGGATAGAACACACAAGCTCTTGAGGTATTCCAAGGGCAGTTTTCCCTGCCTGATCCTGACAGGACTTGGCTCTAACACTTCCCAGTGATCCAGGGATGGCAATGCTCTGGCTCACAGGGTGCAGCACATGTATGAGACACAGCAAGAACAGGAACGAGAAAACTTTTCGTGAAATGTGGCTGTAACAATTAAGCTCACAGATTTCTGAAGTATTTTGCACATGCATACACATGTGTACGTACAGACTGGCATACAAACACACATATATACTTTTATATCATTTGTTTTAGAATATTTATCTCAAACATTAACAGATAGGAAGAATAAAAGTGAGGAAAATGGCTTGTCTGCCATGAAGTTAACATCAAACAGCAGCCTACGAGTCTGTCCTCAATTTCCAGCACTTCTTTGAACTCCAGCACATTTCATGTTTATGTTCCATTCCCATTTTCTGCCTCTCTCCTGTTATTCAGATCTGTTGTTTTGAACGTGCAGCTTATGCTTACATTTTCTTCCACTGCCTTGCATTCTCAACAATCTTTTCTTTTACAAGTTCTTTTACAATCAGCTAAAGAAATACTGGGTTTGATTGTGTAAAGCTCAGATGGGGGAAGGAGCATTTTGATTCCCCTGGGCACAAGGCCAATAAAAGCTTTTGAACAATGCTGCACAGGACTGGAAAAAATTTGCACTTCCCTTTGCAGGCTGCTTGGCTCAGGCAAAGCAATTCTGCTGTGAGTTCGTGCCATTTGTCATTTCCCTTCCTGGCCCTGCCCCAGTGGCACCTCACAGCCCTGCCAGCCCCATGCCTGCAGAACGCGTGCCCAAAGCCTCCAAATTTGCTAGCTCAGGATCAGCAGGGAGCAGCCCTGTGTCCACACCTCACATGGAGCAGGATTTCTGGTGAGTTTTACAGTCCCTATGGGCCCAAGCACCAGCGCATCTGCAGCCCAGAGGGGCTGCGCAGAGGAGAGCACACACAAGGATATGCAGCCCAGCCAGCAGCACCACCATATAAAGTTCAGCCTCATCCCACCCAAACGCAGGCATCCCACAAGGGCCCTGAATTATAAACCACACAATCCTCAAGCTCTCCTGTAGCCTCTCACAAGTGACCATTTACATTTAGGGACATGGGTTAGTGGTGGACCTGGCAGTGCTGGGTTAGTGGTTGGACTCAATCTTAAACATCTTTTCCAACCTTAATGATTCTGTGACTTTAGAATCCCCACAGTGACAATCTAGAGGTGAGCAGAAGGACTGGGGGCACATGCCTGTCCCCAGGAACCTGCAGCAGGTCATACAAGAAGCTGACACCAGAGAATGGGGCTGAAGTTCACCAAGCACCATAATCACTGGTTGCCCTCCTCCCCAGGACTCCAAACTACACAAAATGCACTAAACATTTCAACCACAAAACAATATCAACCAGTGCCTTTTTCCCCTCTTTCATTAAAAACACTGAAGATGCTAGAAAAATATTTCCTTCCTTCCTTTTGGTTCCGGGCTTCCTTTTGTTGCTCTATCCAACATGCAACAGAAGCCAATATTCCTCCTTAGCCCAATGAAATCCACTTTTTTTGAGGTTTTATAGCAGGTATTAAATGCTTTACACAACAGCAGATGAGAGTTTCCTATTTTCCCAGAGAGGGAAAGTAGCTGGTTCTGAGCCCTAGGGCTTTTTGGAGTGATATGGATCTGAGAGTTATAACTTCCTGCAAAGAACAACCAAGTGAAGGACATATTTATGTGTTTTTGGGATTCACAGTATTTTAATTTTCCTTTCCACATGATCTCTGTTGGAGAATGGCCCCTAAGGAGCATATCATGATAACAGTTCCTGGTGTAAAATCTAGAAACACTCCAGCATTCTTACATTCACTCTTGCTATACAATTTACTGTACCTTTTCTTCAGAGGAGACTGTGAGCTTGTCACTTGATATTAAACTGCAAACCTGGTCCAGACTAAGGCTAAGAAATTCTTCTCCTAGCATCACCTCAGGGAAGTGCTGCTCTGTTCAACAAATGAAAAGGGGGAACAGAAAATTATAATGAAATCCATGTTTTCAGTCAATGGAAGGACCACAGCATTCAGAGAACAACTCTTGTCACAGCTCTGAGTCCCCAAGACAAACCCACGGCGTCTGCATGTGAAACACAAACAATCCAGTCTCAGAGCAGGAGAACTAAATCTGGTGTTGCTTCAAGTAGCACCAGCCCCATAAGACACTTTCATAAATGACACTAAACTTTCTGAAAAGCCACCGAGAATCTTCCAGTGGCAAATACAGTTAGAAGTGGCAATCGAGACAAGGGCCAATGTCCAAAGTAGTAAATAACCTGGCCACCTCCAGACTCAGTTCTTGCCCACTTCAACAGGCTAGACAGCATCAGATCTGCTCAGCATCTGGGCAAGAGACTCCAGCAAGAGTCCTTGGTATTTGTGTGTATTCCAAGGAAAGCCCATCTTTAACATGAAGAGCTTGGTTCATATGCCCAGCAGCAAACAGTGAGGGATCCCAGGGCATCCAGCTGAAGCTGTGAGTGCACAGGGACACGGAGAGGTGGGCAAGGGGGCTCTTCCTCCCATGCATGTACATGGGATCAGCTCTCATCTCCTTCCACCTTTTACTTCCTTGCCCCAAGAACATAAATTTAACCTTTCTCCTGCTCCAAACTCCCAGCACCCACCTTCCTCAGTAGTTTTCCCTTTTCCACTTAAGCCTGTAATTGTACAAACTTCTATTCCTCTCTTTTTTGCCTCCAGATCCCTCCATAATGTAACTCTGGGAGCCACTTGAAAACCGAATGCACATCATGAATATAACCCTAAACTGGAAGAATTATGAGTGAACATCATCAGATCTGTCAAGCTTTATATCTAGCCAAAAGGCACACAAAATAATCACTTCCTAAAAAATAATTTCTAGGTCAAATACATCATTAGTCAGTTGCAGCAATTTTAGTTTTCAAGGATTTCTTACATATACTGCCAATTTAATCTCACCTGTCATTTGCTAAGTCCCATTTCTCTTTGGCTGAATTACAGAAACATGAATCTCAGACACTTTATCTGAAGCAGCTTCTTGCAAGCTATAATTCTGTAGCTTTTAGAAGCTCAGACTCTTGTATCCAAAGTGCCCCCTCTGCAGCAAGATCCGCCTCAAGTTTTCACATCTGCAAAGTGCTTTGCCTGACAAAAAGCAGCACCGTAGGAACATGAGCTGGCATAATTTCCAGAGAGGAGCTTCTTGGGGCCCCTGAACAACCCCTCACCAAAGCTGTCTCTGCAGAGTTGCACTCTGGACTTGGACTCCCCAGTCACAGATTCTCCTTGATCTAGTGAGGACCAAAATCCCACAGCTAAGCCAAAGGCTCTGATTAAAAATAGCAGTATGTGGATAAAGTCTAATACTCTGTTATGCTGGAAGTATATATATGATCTAAGGAACTCTTCTGGCCTTAAATACTTGAGAGGCAGGAAACACCCTACACACAATAAGCTGGATGCACTCTGACTTCTGGACAAAATCTCATATTCATTCATTCTGGACTTGCATCTGGCAGCAGAAAGGTATCTGATCTCTAGTTATTAGCTGAAAGCAAGGAAGAATATTTACTAAATAATAAAGTAACTGGTGCCTGCATCCAGAAGTCGCCTCCACCTACTAAAGTTATCCATTGGCCAGAACTTAGCCTTTCTCAAGTAACTGAGCTCATGCACACACATGGACTTTTGAGCTTGGGGACTTCTGTCTTGGTTTAAGGCTGTTACATAAACAACATAGTGAAAAGAATTTTAATGGCATTTTTATTAATGGAGTTCCATTAACATTACATGGGCTGCTGTACTAACTGTGGCTTATGAAGGCAAATAAAACAACAAAGCAGACCTTCTTATTGCCAAACAACCAAATAAATATACAGTGAATGCACTACTTGTTGCGTTAAAGATTAAACAGGGCCTGGAAGCAAGGATAATGAGATATTACAAGCAAGTTTTTATACAATTAACCATTCCTTCCAAGGTACCTTTTTCTCCAGGGTATAATACAGCCAGAGCAGCTGAAAAGGTTTTACTTTTATTTGCAGGAGAATAGGGGAGGACTCAGTGGACACATTTTTATTCCACTGAGCCTACTTATGGTCCAATTAAGGACAAAACCATTAAAAAGGAAAAACGTTGCAGGACAGAGCAGGTGCCCTGGGAGACAGCAGATGTATGTGTCCCTGTACAAATTATCAGAAATCAGAAAAACAAATTGAGAGAAAACTATCAGCTTCTCCCAAGCAGAGGTCAAGGGCAACTCTGCTGGAGGAGACTGGAAAGTACGGGGGAATTCAGAGCTTGGGGCTGCCTGAAACAGCTTCATATTTACAACGTAGAGGAGGAATGCTGAAAGCCATTGCCTGCACCTACTTATTGCAACCAAACACATCCACTTCTAAGGAAACATGAGCCTATCCTCCCTTAGGGTAAGGGCCATTGCTGCACAGATCAGAGCCTCAGACTGAATGGCAATTTTAGCTGAGTGTTCCAACTCCCACCCACAGGATTTAATTTTGACCAGTGCCATTTATTCCTACAATGGAAATGCCAAGCACTTGCCTACTGCTCTCCCAGGGCAGGATCATGGGGAGGACACCAGCACACCAACACCAAGTTGTTGAACAGGCACACCAAGAGCTTGCTAGGATCATACTCAGGAACCATTCTGTGGGCTGAGATCCAGAGGAGGTTTTTATCTCCTAAGGTGCTCCCCTGCGACCAAACCACTTTTCAAAACTTGCAGCATCACAGAAAGTTGCAGGCCCAGAACTAAATAAAATATTCCCTTGCTCTTCTAATACCAGAAGCCTGAAGAGGCCAACCAGGATGTGCAGCTGTTGCTCAGCCTACGAGCTGCTGTACCTGGAGGCAGGGTTAGCTCCACACACAGGCCCCCGCCCCTCACCTGCGTAGGCGTTGGCCTGCTGCAGCAGCTCAGTGCAGGCGTGCACGTCGGCAAAAGCACGGATGCCAAGGCAGTTCGTGGGATGCAGCTGGGACTGAAGGAAGTCACAGCAGTTTTTTCTAACATCCATCAATTGCAATAAACTAGCAGCTGGCAGCAAAACCTGCAAAGGCATGAGAGGGGAATGAGAGTGAGCAACAAGGAGTGATTCACAGCTTGCACAAATTGGAGGCAATTCCCCTTCAGACAGGGACACATCCCTGTGGGGTTACGAGAAGTAAGGTTCAAGTCTTAGCTCTACCATATGCCGAAGATCCCCATTCATGCTCTGAGATGTGGAAATGGAAATGGCTATCCCACACTGGGCTATAAGAGGAACTCTTCTCACAGCTTCTCCCCACAAGACCTCAAGGCAGGTAAAGGGAGGACAAGGTACAAGCAACCACAGATGCTCCTGAATTTCCAGCTTTGGTGCAGGTAGGTCCTTCATACAGATTTTCTTTTTTTCCCCAAAGAGCTTTATATTATTTATAAGCATTGCCATCAGATTCAAAGCCCATAGCAGCCCAGCAGTCCTCAAAACCCTGGACTTTATTTCCAACAAAATCATATTGGCTTGTGAGCAGGGTGCCCAAACAGTCATATAAGAGGGGCTTCCTAGAAGCTCAAGCAGGTTTTGGTGACAGTAAGGCTCTTGGGAAAGACAGGTCCAACAATTTAAAACATCAGCCCTCATTTACACTCACACAAAATGCTGGGGACACTTGTGGTTCATGACTGCATCTGAAAATGAGATACTGCTTTGTACCTCCAAAACTAAGCACAGAAAAAGGAGACAGAAATGGATGAGGAATGTGCAATCTGCTGGGAAAAAACACCTTTGAGGCCAGGGGACAGGAAGTAAAAAACAAAGTCCATCAGGACATTACGGCCTGTGACATCGGCTACTTCCTTTCTTATGTTGAACAGTGACTGCAGACATGTCTTATTCCAGCTCTTTGATAGCTCTGCCTGCCTCACACATGTCCCCTCAACTGGGCGTCTGTGCTCACCATCTGAGCACAAATTTCTGGAAAATTATTTCCAACTAAAAAAAAATAAGCAGCTGTTAAACAAAACAAAGAGGCTAAGAGCATTCACCTCCCTGGATCCCGATGGCAGAGAAGGAATAAAGATGTTCCCTCCCTGTCCCTGCCACCCCAGTCCCATTCCACACTAGGGCAGGACACACACAACCTGCTCCAGGGTCTTTCTAAGCAACTGCTGTGTTCCACTCCAGCCCAGCTGTACAGTGGCTGACTGCTGCCAAGCAGCTACCCCAAAAGGCAACAATCAAAAGAGAAATCAATTAACACAGGAGCCTCTTTTGGCCCAAGCCTCTTGATGCCAGGAGCAGATTAGTTTGTGGCTTTGATTAAGTCAAGATGGCAATGCTCTAGGTTTTTGAAACCTAGCTGTGGACCACTTTCTGTCTAGCTGAATCATTTCTGAACACCTGAGCTTCATAAAGGCTTTGGGCAGACAAGTCAGACTCCATGCAAACCATCTCTGGCTATAGACCATCCAGAGCCTTCTCTGTGCCCCACCATCCATCCAGGATGCATGCCTGCCACTCCAGGTGGGCTGCTTACCTCCAGTGTTTGGGATGTTGCCTCCAGACCAAAAGGAACTCACTCACATCACTACATGTAACAGGCCCTGGACAAACCAGTACTGCTGTTACAGCCCATACTGGCTTGAGAGGCAGTGCAGAAGGAGCCTTATACTACTTCAGCCTTTGGGAAAGGGGCATTATCAAAAAACACTTCCCAGAAATAGGCTATAAAAAGCCTATCAAGAGATGAGGGGATTTTCTCTTTCTTATTTCCCAGCTGAACGTCTCAACACTCATCTTGCTTGTACCAGGGAAGGCAAAAAGCAAGCAAAGGATTTCCGTGAGAACAAAGTCTGTTTCCTTTAGAAATAACAAGAGGAAATGCCCTGCCTAAACATGCAGGAGGACCAGACTGCAACCCTATTAATATCCAGGCAAGTTACTCACATGGGTCTGGATTTGGCTCTGAATATTTGAACTCCAACAGCCATGAACAATTTACAGAGCTGGCTTCGCTATCAGATCTGCCTCCAAATCAAAACCCACTCATTTTTTGAAACTGTGTCAAAATTATCTGCTATTACTACTGAGACTGTTTTGCTTAATTTATGTCCAGAACCTCATCTATGGGGTGTGTGCGTCTAGATATATGTATATATACATATAACCATCTAGTTCACCAGCTGTGCTCTGCAGACTTCACACCAGTTTCAAGTTTTTACACAACATTGCCTGTGCAATTACTTCCATAGACCTTTGATGTCACTAAACTGAAAATATCTTTCAGCCAAAAGTGCTATGTGTTGCTGTAAGGTTTATTCACGAATGCTGGACTGTAGAGGCTGGGGCTAATTCCATACTGTGACACAGCCTGACAGGTACTCTTGGCCAAAAGTTAACTTACATCACTCCTGCTCTGCAAAACTGGGAAAGGAGCATTTCCCTGAGGCAGGGGATGTATTAAAGCTTATAAGCAGCTTTGACAATTTGGTCAAATTGGAAGCCAAATAAGAGTACTGGCTGTAATCCTCAGTTGCACATCCAGGGCCACAGCTGGGACTGCACATCTGCCCAAACAGTGAGACAGCTACCAAGCACCCTCCCAGGGGAACCCGTGACCAGAGAAACAAACGGATTTTGTGTTTGCAAGGCAGGTAAAATACTCAGTTTTAAACAAGCTGCTCTAAACAGCACAAATCATGGAGATAAAACTACATTAGTGTAATGTGGCTTTTGAGTGCAAGGGTGGCAATTAGGCTTTATTACTCTCCAGCTGCTCCCAGACAGCACATGAGCTGAACAACAGTACTTCCACTTAAATGCTCCACCTGAGGTGAAATAGCCCAGACAGAGGAAGGTGTGACAGCATCAGGGAGTCACAAAAGCTTGTCAGCAGCAGAAGGACAATGGATGTTGAGAAGAAAGACAAAACAGGGAAACAACTGGCAACTTCCCTCCGGATGTACCTTCTCCAACTTCAGACATACCACCCCTTGGTTAAACAGTGAAATAAAAAAGTGAAGACATCCATCAGGCACAACATAGTCCTCTGGTGCCACATCCACAAGTTTCTCCTCAGCTTTCTATTAGCCCAAGCCAATTTAAAAGACTTCCCATAGGTTTAAGAAAGGGCCCCCAACCCAGAGGAGTGAGCTCTGCAGTGGACCAGGGCCCCCCACACTCCATGGTGATGCACAGCAAGGAGCTTTGGCTCCAGGGAGGAAGCCAGCCCTGATTTATTGCTGAAAGGTGCTCAGCCTCACCCTGGGCTTGCACCTACTATAGTTGCAGCTTTTGGACACAACAGGGAGCAGAGAGATGGACTGACCCACTTATAACCCCTTTATCATCAAAGCTGCATCTGCCAGCAAACTCTCCTTCCTTGCTGTGAAGTCCTAAGTCCGCAGGGAAAGCTGAGGTGCAGAATCACTTCTGAAATGGAAATATTGCAGCTCCTAGCAAAGCTTTTTTCCTCTTTTGAGACATTTTTTGTGATAATTACTATGCCTGCAAAGCTGACAGGTTCAATATCTACTTCCTCCAGACAGCTGATTTCAGATTTCGTTCTCTGTGTATGAGCCGTATCTCAAAGTGTGGCAGTACACAAGGACACCTCACACGTGATCTGCGGCACATCATTCATAAGAACTTAATTGTGAAATCGGGTTCATCAGGACTTTTCCAGGGAATCATTACAACCTGAATGGTAATGACTTTCTTAATTGGGAGGGCAGTTCTCAGGCTGCCTGCAAGTAATGAAGTGTCACAGGTAAGGATGGCTGGGACACACTAAGGAGGGTCTGTATTCACTGTCTAGAGCCAGAGGTCCAGGTGTCTTCACAGGACTGCCTAGGACAGGGAAGGGCCTGGTCCCAAATATCTTCATTCAGCTCTGCTCAAGGACACCATGCAGAGCTTCTCCATCACTGGACTTTGTTCCCATCACTCTGAGCTGACAGGTTTGATATGAAAGTTGGAAATCAGGCAGCCATGCAACCACTTCAGCTGCAAAATCAAGACCTAACTGAAAAATTCAGGTAATTGATGTGTTAAAAGCACCAGCTACCCCACACAGGTAGGAAGAAGCGGGCTCTGTGCTCTGACATGTGTTTATGATTTCCACTGAGATCAACACAGGTGGCACCTGAGCATCTGTGAAGTTCCCCAAGACACTCACTTTATTTTCCTTCCTTTTACAGAAACTGCATAACACAACTTCCTTCTAAATAAATGTATCCAGCTCCACCTTCAAATGAATGAGATCTTTATACCATGCATATGAAAATTTACAATCAACCTTGATGTGGGATGCAACAGAGGAGGAACAACTGAAGGCAGCAGGTGTAGAAATCCCAGGATGGATTTTCCTGAAATGACAACATGATCACGATAAAGACCAAAATTCTGTTTCTGCTCCATACCTTCCAAACAAGTGGGAGGCTAAATCCCAAATACATGTTCACAGGTAAAGCTTCTCTATCATCGATCACCCCTGAGCCCTCCTACTGGTGCATCTACACTGCCTTGAAATCTCACTCTAAGAATGAAGTTCCAATAGATAAGCAGGATTGCATTTGTTGGGGTGATTCTCACCCATGTACCCCAGCAGGGTTAGAAGAAAGTATTCCCTCCACATGGGCTCAGGATGGGCTGAAAATCCCCTTTTCCTGCCCATTTGGGACATAATCTTGAGAAGAAATTGGATGAACACCTCCAGGAATTCACTATGACTGGGACTGACTGTACAGGCTTGGCCCCTTGTACGCATATCCTTCCATACATAAAAAACAAAACAAAACAAAAGATGCTGTGTCATTTCATTGCACAATCAGCTACAGAAATAGGTGCTTAGAAAAAGAGTCTCATTTCCTGAGCCTATACCAGGCCTATAAAAGAAAAAAAAAAAAGAGTACAGGTTTCTATTAGAAAAGAAACAACAAAAATCAACAAAAATCCTGTAAAAAGGCTTCTTGTTCTGAGGGGCTGGGCAGTGCTCAGCATTCAACCACACTTAGGAAGATTCAGTCTGCACTCCATGCTACCTTTGCTGCTCATCTTTTTCTCATTTCTATCCTGCCTTCATCTTCATTTTCTCACTGACAAGAGAGTGTCTTTACATTTATTCACAAGTTTTGGTACCTTGGCTGCATCTGCTCAGTTAATGCCATTGAGCAACCTTTTTTTTTTTCATACTTCCTACAATGAAATTACCTGGCACCTATATCCAGAAACTGCTTCTTCCAGCTACTGAGAAGATCCGAAGAACTCCTTTAAAAAAGCATCCTTGCCCTGCTAGAGAAGCAGAACATGTGACAAGGCAATAGAAGACCTCAGGAGATACCTGCTGGGAAAAGAGAAAGTCTCACTGTGCTCAAGCAAGGCTGCAAAGGAACATTGCTGAAACAGCACAAACAAGGACTATTGAGGTGTCCTTCCAGATGGATGAACGGACAGATGGATGGATGGATGGATGACTCAAAAGTGTGCAGTAGGAGGATGTCGTGATGCAAGGGACCAAACCTGCTCAGTTCTTTCTAACGCTGACACTGCTAATTCAGACTAGAGACTAAAAGGAGTGTCATTTTTGTTGTTTTTAGCCTTCACTTCATGTGAAACTTTCCAATAAATCACAGAATATTCACTTCTGTAACCTCTTCTTCTTGTAGCTACTGGTGAGTATTAACCTGTTTATAGCATTTTGTTCAGAGTAAAACACCCAGAGACATGATGGAAATTTCTCTTTCTATTGGTTTCATAATACAATTATATTAAATTCCATAAAACATTTTCAGCATGAACACTTTAAACATGTAATAAAATTTAAATTAGTCATTTAATCTTGCAGTAGATCAACTTTATTTCTTAGCTCCTATGAAATAATTTATGTCTAGCCCAAAGAGTTACTCACAGAGTGCATATTGAAATAAATGCTGCAGTAAAAGGATCTGCTTTACTAGATTGGGAAAAAACACTTAGTATTCAAAACTTACATTTTTTTGTCTTACTGTCTGAGACATGACAGACAAAATGTAACCAGGGATCTACTTTAACTCCTTGTAATCCCTGGGCCACAGAAGGCAGGCTTTGGTTAAGTTTTACTAAAAAAGACAGCTGTCTAGTTGCTCGGGAAAGGCAACACCAGGACTTTTCACAGACCTTCTGCGCAGGACAGAGCTGCCTCTCCAGCCTGCACCAGCTCCCACAGCATTGCTTACACTCAGGTGCACCTGGAGCACCAAAACACTCCCCTGGGAATGCAGCCAGAGTCACTCCCTCAGCCCCAATCAAGGCAGGCTCGGCAGATGGGATCCTGAGCTCTGCACATCCCACGTGCCGAGTGGGAGCTACTGGACCACCTAACACTCAGCAGCGTGGAAGGAAAGCACGCATTTCCGAAAGCATGTGGGTAGAGCCTCCGTATTTCCCACAGAAACAGGGACCAGCCTGAGGGCGTGTAAATGTCCTTTCTCCTACAGCAATGGAAGATCCCAGAGGAGCAAGGAGCTCCACCCCACTGAGTGATATTGTATGTCAGCTCCTGATGACCCTCATGTGGGTCACACAGCAGACAGCCAGGCCAAGCCACCACGGCTAGGTTTGAGCTCCTTTGCCATAATGACACCTTGAAGGTCTCTTCACTGACGGCTCTCAGCCTCACTGCAGGGCAACCAGGCTCCACACACTTACCAGCGTGACAACTGCAAGGCTGAGAGTACACCAAAAAGTCACATTTGTAAAACTGGAGGGCAGAAGGGGCAAGAAAAGGCCCCCACAGATTTAGGTCATGAAGGATGCCAAAGCGGGCCTAGCTCAGGGGTTTGTCCAAGCTCCTGTGGGAGGAGCAACTGGTCAGCAAGAACCTGCACTCTCCCTGAGGGACTGGAGCAGAAGCACTCACAGCAAGAACCTCATTTCAAGCAGAACCAGTCTAATTTTGCTGTGTTAATTAGGTCAACAAAAGTCTCTCCAGCATCATGGACACAGACTTGTTCCCCTGGCAATGTCCAAGTCAAAGAGAGGAAGACAACAGGCTCAAACTGCCACTTGCAAACAAAAACAGAGATCAGCTGAAAAGCAGGTCCACACACAAGCTCTCATCATCCCTTCTAGACATCAGGGGCTAAGTGCAGAGCCTTTTTCTTACCACAAATACAAAGCAGAGTCAAAGAAAGAGCTTTACCAGCAGCCACAGCCATGTGACACTGCAAAACACTCTCTTCCTGAGCACACTGCTTTATTTGAAGGCTGCCTTTCAATTACTCTTTCCACTTTTGAACAAGTATTTACCTCTCAGAAATTCAAGACAGAACACACATACAAAAAAAAGGAAGAATGTATTCATTTGAACAATGTATTCCACTTAAAGCTCTGTGAAACAACTCAAACTATCAAGAAGAATTTAAAAACTAACAGCCACATTCCTCTGCCATGGCCTTAAAACATTTGACTCACTGCTTGTTTGAGTCTATTCTGACCTTCGACAGACTGACCCACAAGTCAGCACAGCTTCTTGGAAGGCAAATGCCTGCTCTCGTTATAAGAGCTCCAAACAAAAGCTAAATGCAACATGACTCAAATGTGGAGAAAGCACTAAAGTGCCTCAAGACTAAGCAGAGGCTGAAAGTTGCTCTTTTCAAGCTCAGCCTTTTACTTTCTGCAGCCTGAGGAGTCCCTCACCCGCAAAGGACGTGTGCCTTTGAGCTTCAAGCTTTTCACTTGGTTCTCCAAAGGAGCTGCTGAACCAGACCTACCTGCACATTCTCTTCCGTGACCTCAATCTCAGCGGTGTAGATGTAATCAATCAGCTTCCTCAGGGTCTGCCCATCTACGTCTTTTATCTCAATCTTCTTGGCCTTACTTTCAGACATGTCTCCTGAAATTCATTTCAAAGGGATAGTTACAGTTTGCTCTGAAGAACCTTGCTCCCCACACATCCAGCACGTTCTCCTGGTGTCTGATTACAAGACTGCCTGGTGCTATTCCTCACCACTGAAGAACCACCAGTGAGATTCCCAAAAGCCTCCTAATGCCACCTAAAAAACAACTCAAAATTGAGGACACTAGTGTAAAACACCATAAATCAGTAAATGCAAAAAACTCAATTTCTTGACAGAAAAGAACATGCCATGGTTCACCTGCATTCAAAAAAAATAAGAGCTAAAAATAAAACCTCAGTATGTCCCTCAATCATGTCTCAGTACAGGGACAGACTCAAAGAGATGGTGGACAAGCCTTAGGAAGGTCTTTGCAAAACATATTTTTATATATACTTATTCAAAATACATTTATCTTTTCAAATATATACATTTTTATGTATGTATATACAAATATATACATACAAATATTCAAATACACACACATATGGAGAGAATGCGTATGTTGCAACAGGTACGTTAGGGTATTTTGTGGTACACTCTACATTAAAAGCAATGCAGTGTTATTCTCTTTCTTTAGGAAGAAGCTGAAACCTAGTCAGGAAAACAAGCACACAGGCCAGCAGTTACACCCAGCATGCAGCAAACTTCTCTCCTAAATTACCCTGCTGTAACCCATCATCGCTTACACCTTGCGCAGAGCATCCACACAGAAAAATGCAGTTCTCATCTCTCACCTTCCCAGCCTCACACCTTTGGATCCTGTGTCCCTTCTCCAAATCCACAACTCAAAAGCACATGGAACTAGAGCAGTAATTTCCTCCCTGAATGTACAAGTAAAGCCCCATAGCTGTGTAAGAGCCTATTCATGACCCAGAACTTTATGCACACCTCCACACTCCCCCTGTAACAGGAGCATGTCAGAGGAACAAAAACATGCTATGGCAAGGAGAAAGGACTCCCCATGGCCTTTCCAGCATCCCCGCACAGAGTGACCTCATCCAGGATTTAATCACCAGGATCTCCACAGAAAAGAAAGAACAAACTCTCAAGGGGAAAGAAAATGATAAGTGGAAAAAAAATGCTAAACAAAGGAGAGCATGAAGAAATGTCAATTCTTAAACCTAGGCATGAATAATCACTACTCTCAGAAATCTGGTGACTCAGTACTGCTGTGAGATTAAGTGGAAAAATATTTCCTGCAGCCTATAGAAATAATTACAGCCTACATCTCCATGTAGCGTTCCACAAGACGTGGCCAGGCACAGAGAGCGCACAGCACAGAGTTAGATGCTAAAGAGTGCCCAAGCTTGAGCAAAACCTGGATCCTGCTAATTGAACTTTGCTGACTTTCCTTATGTGAATAAGGAGGCAAAAAATAGGAGCGGGGTGGGACCATGACTGTTGGAACAGTCAACAACATCCCAAGAACTAATATTTGCCACAAATTCAGTTTTTAAAATTGAATCATAAAACCTTATTCAGAGAAGCCCATGAATACAAATGTACCAGTACAAAGGGATAAATGACCTACATTTGGGAGGCCTTCAAGCAGGTAGGACTTTTTAATTGACAAAATGTCATCTTCACACACTTCCTCCCCTCAAAAAATCCCAAACATCTCCAGAGATGAAAAGGCGCTTCTGAGAACAGACCAGTCCCCATCAGCCCTGTGGTACTGGAGGTGCCTTTAAGGAGCACCCACCAAACCCCCCTGCATGGGGAGGGCAAGTGGAGCCCAGAGCCCTGCGGGACCCTCAGTGCAGGGAGGGGCTCAGCCATGCACACCAAGAGATGGATGCAGAAATAGCTTGGAGGGACCAATCTGATAACATCATCTGTTGTCGTGGCATCCATGTGACACAGGCAACAAAAATAAAAGCTGTGTGGGCTTCCTCGCCCACCAGCAAGCTGCCAGCCCTGCATACTAACAGCCTCCACTGCCTCTGCTCCAGGCCCAGCCCAGGCACCACGGCAGGGGAGTCTTGTGTGCTGTGCCCACAGTCAGATAGGATCTGGCTCTGGATCCGACTCGGCATGATCGAGTCCCTCCCACTTGTCACAGCGTGGACAAGTCTCTCTGCTGTGGAATGAGGAAGAACCTGGAGACACCACAAGTGAACCAAGGCAGGGATTGGTGCAGACCAGGAGCAGGCAACAGGCTGTCCCTTCCTCCAAGCACAGACACAGGGCAAACCTCTGGAGCACTGCTATGGGCAGCTGAGTGCTGGATCATGGAGGGCATCTCATCTCACATCTCTTCAGAAAAAAACCCCTACACCTTAAACCCCACAAAACTCAACTCCTAGAGTGTCTTTCATAAGTCAGACTCGAGACCTGCCTGATACCTTAATGACAGAATAATTCAAAGCACTAGCATCATCTCTCACATGTAAGTGCTGGGTGAGAAAGGGCTGCCTTGCACAGACCCCATCCCTGCACCACTGCAGCCAGGCAGCCACAAGGGAAAGGTATGAGGGAGCAAAGGCAGGCAAAATAGGCAGGGTGGCTCCAAACAGATCTTCTTTAGGGGACCGACTTTGAAGACACCAGCCCCTCATGAAGGTAGGCCTTTCCTGCACCACACTCAACACCCAGCAGTGCCTTTTCCACTCCCCGCTGCTCATGAGGGCAAGGAGAGAGCAGAGCTCTGTTTTGTCACAAGATAAACTACACTCAAAACTGCAGCAACCCACGGTGCCATGTTTACCCAGCACAGCAGCCTGCCCTGCCTCCTACACACTGCACTCCAGAGAGGCTTCCCAGTGCTCAGCCACAGCTCTGGCTGTTTCCTAAGTCACAGATGTGCTGAAGGAGAATAGGAGTGCAGTGGATAACAAAACCACAGACTCTCACACATGGGCTAAGTGCTTTGAAGCAGCACATGAGACCTCTGAGGGAGGTTTCTGCTTCCTCCTTCAGCACTTCAAAAATTCCAAGGATATCTGACAGGAGCAGTCTTAGCAGTGCCACTGAAATATTTGTTACCCTTTCTGAAATGATTGTGTTTTCTTCTAAATGGCCCAAATCATTCCCACAGAATAGTGCCAACAAGGACCAGCATCCAAAATGCTGTAGAAAGCCAGTACGGAAAGGGACTCTCAGGAAGTGCTGGGTCACATCTCTCCTTCAGCAGTGAAAGACTTTCCAGGAATACTTGAAAGAGGAATGGCTAACCAGAGGACATAAGATGGCTTAGGAAAGACCCCAAGGTCATCACAAGGCCATTCATGGCTTCAACATCAGGCCCAGCTGACAGGGACAGAGCCTGCAGAGCAAGCAGTGGACAAAGGCAGATGAGCCATGGGTCTCAGTGTGGTTCCCACTCTTCACAACTCCACACTGATCACTCATGGCTGCCTGCACTGCTGGGGGACCCCTCCAGTGGGAATTCAGTGTGCACAAGCGGCTCCTGCAAATTCCCCCACAGTGCAGCTGAACCTGAGCCCTTGGCTCCATCACTGATGAGCAGTGCAAAAAAACCAAGTCACAACAACCAACTCGTGCTGAAGCTGTGATTTTAAACTGTCCCCTCACAGGGTGTGAACCCCCATGCAGCTGGAAGGAGATCACATGCTCTGTCTTCTGTCTTCGCAAGAGACAGATCCAGACCTTAGGAATTTGGGGATAGCTAGACTTAAAACAAAGGGAGAGCTGGTCTTTGCCTGACCCTCTGCCCCAGGGGACGTGTCAGGGGGAGGGGACAGGCGGCTCCGAGGCTGTCACCCAGCCCAGGGGAGCTCCAAGCCAGCCACATGACAAGTTAGCTGATTACTGTTTAACTCACAGAGTGAGGGATTACACGGCCCAGAGAATTCCTGCATGGAAACATGAGCAGCCCTGCACCACCACCTTCCCGCTCAGATGACCTCTAAGGATCAGAGGATTTTTCCAAGAGTTTTTCTTTATTAAACTTCTCATCAGGAACAAGCATCACAAGTTGTGCTTGAGGTGTCCTCACATACAGCTGCTTCTGAGCAGCATTTGCTCCTCTGTCTCACCACCATAGCCAGTACCAACTTCAGGGTGCAGCACCAGCACCCCAGAAAACACAAATGCTCTCCATCTTAGCTCACCACACTGATAAAGCCACCATGGGAGTGACACATCTCACCTCACCTTTTACACCTGAGGTTTTTCCCCCACCTCCATTACAGAAGGGAAAATAGCTTCACAAGACAAGCTCTTTCCTGAGAAATGCCGCATTCTGCTTCCAGCAAAGTGAATCAAACTAGGTCTAATCTCAAGGCTTTTAAAAAGAAGAAGCAAGGCCCAGACCAGAAGCAAATGAACATGAAACAGGGGAAAAACCCCTGAACCTCATTTATATTGGAGTTCAGGGACAGTAACAACCATTCCCTGGGGTGTACAATCATTTTCTTTGTATTTGTTAGTTCATGTCCTGGAAATGAGGCCAAGAAAAAGGAAGCAAGCTAAGGAGTTTCTGACCAGACTAATTTTACTAGAATGACTTAAATAAGTTGCTCACTCCTCTCCTTCAGGATTGACATAGCTTTCTTTGGGGGTTTTTTTGCTGACCCATCTGGGCACAGCCTTTGAAGGGCATCTGCTACAGGGATCAGGTGATCAGAGCAAGAATTTTGTCCTCTTCTTCCTTTCTGTCATTACCAAAACACCCTGGACTGCAGCAACTAACCCTGCTAAAAAGCTGGGCTGCTAAAACATACTGGGATCAAGAGAACAACGGTGTTATTTCAGGCAGCAGAAAAAAGTGCCATGAGAGATTAAACATCTGTGGCTGCCAAATCAGTATCGGCAGGACTGAGCCTTGAAACTACAACTCCTGTGCCAGCAATGTCTTTGATGTGCACCATGAACATTTAGGGCACTGAATACGTGCTTGATGAGAACATTTTCATGATCCGAAGTCTTGTTAGGGGAAGAAAACTGAACCCAAAAAGCAGTGAGCCACACCCCACAGTAACCTTACAGTGCCCCACAAGCTGTCCACTCACCCCACATCATCCATCAAGTACAGCAAACTGCAGACCCCTCTGTACCACTTTTCTCTCAAGGAAACCATCTCCTGCCTGTGCTGAAGCTCCTGACAGACACAGCCTGAGGCCTGGGACTGCATGACCCATTCAGCCCAAGCACAGTCTGGTGTCAAAGGAGTACCTGTAAACATGGCACAGAAATAAGGGCTGCAGGCTGCAAGCACCACACGGTGAGCTTCCATCTCCACGGTTTCGGCCACAATCACCACATCACAGAGGAGCCGCTTGCTGGGAAAACACCAGAAAAGACAAAGATCATTTCAGAATTCCCAGTCAGGCACAAAGCTGCATCACTACAGCCCAAAAAAGTGGAACACCCCCATTACAGTCACGGCACCTGAGCTTCTGCCAAATCCCAGGAGAAGGTCCTCTAATCCTTCAGCTACCAGACCCTATCACTGTCTACAAAGCAAAGCCTGAATCTTCCTTAGGCTGCAGCCCTGCCTGTGATTCTGCTTTCCCCAGGAACAAAAAGCCTGGAAGCCAAACTAGGCATACATGCTGCTCAAAGAACAAAGGGTAAGGGGCTCCTTCACCTCCCAAACAAACAGGGTTTGGAGAAGGTGCAGAAGAGCTTTAAGATTTGGGCAGTACCTGGGGCCAGGCTCCAGTGGATCTGTAAGACAAGAAATAGCCATGCAAGGGAACACCAGCAGCATTTTCATCTTTCCACAGGGAAAAAGTAGAGTGGAAAATGAAGTGATTTCTGTACTTCCTTCTATGCTTGGCACTAAAGAACATGACCACCAAAATATATCCTGGTACTGGTAAGTGCAGAAGCTGCCTCAGCCATCTGCCAGAGAGGAGGTATCAGTCACTGGAGTTTATCCATGGGCCTCATTATCCATTTACCTCATAAATTAGTCTGGGGTTAAGAGTCACTGGAATAAAGAATGGGGCTCCAGACAGAAACCAAGAAAAAAACGTTCTAAGCTCCCCCACTGACTCATTGTGGAGCTTTGGAAAAGTCACTTCATAAATAAGTGACCTTTTCTACTCGCCCCACGTATGTCCTTTGAGGATTCATTAGTTAATGTTTGCACAAAGCTTCGCAGATGCCGACAGCAAGAAGTGCTCAGCCTCCCAATAAGTTGGTTTAAGATGCTTAAGCATACAAATGCAAACTAAGGGTGTTCTTTCCAAATGTCAAGCCCGAAAAAGGATCAGCATCTGTAAATCTAGATGTTGCCTTCTCTTTGGAAATAATTATCTCCATACTGAACTTTGTCTTTAGGAAACTGCATTAGCAAATAAACATACACAGAGCTTCTAAGGGACCAGGTATCTCTTCTTCTCCATATATTGAAATATGTAAACAAAACAGCTGTGAAATGGAGGGTTATAGTTGGAAAACAGGAAGAAAGTAGGAACTGGCAGTCTGTACTCTACATTCATCCCAGTTTGGAAGCGGGAGGGGCAATGAGGGGAACTCTTTCAGAGCCTCTTAATGGAAGCTTCCTCATTTCTTTTAGCTTATGTAAAAAGTGGTCTGTTCAATTCCTCTTTAGGCTACAGTCATCTAAAGTATAACTCATAACATTAATTTCATCTACATTTGCAAACTAAAAGCCTAAGTGGCACTTGGAGACATGGTTTAGTGGTGGCCTTGGCAGTGCTGGGTTAAGGGTTGGACTCAATGATCTTAGAGGTCTTTTCCAACCTAAACAATTCCATGATTCTATATCGTAAATAGGTTAAACGCTTAGCATGATTTTTCTAGACCCTATGAATGAGATTACTGGATGCATGTGAAGGGAGAAACTATTGTTTAAGGTATCTATTAACACTGGTTGCTGACAGCTTAACAGATCCCAAGCTCAGTGCACATTCAAGAGATGTGGAAACCGTATATTCCACAACAGCAGCAGGAGCCAACAAAAAAAAAAAAGAGTACCCAGAAGATGAAAACATCATACAGGTGCTTAAGGGCAGCTTTCAGTCTTCTATATTTTATCTGTTCAGTATTGCCCAAGATACCTAACCACAGGCACTAAGAAACATTGTCTGCCTCCAGTTATTCCCCTTATGCTTCAATTAACAAAGGAATAATAGTAGCACAATAGATTTCTGAATATAGCTGCACAAACCTTTAGTTTCAGATCCTTTGCTTTCAGTACAAAGAAAGGACCAGAAGGATGCCAGTTAAAAGTTAAAAAGAAAAAAATTACAACATACCCTGCTTCATATAATTGTTACAATATTTCCATATTCTGTTCCTATGCAACAGAGAATCACTGTCAGGTATCTGTGGAAGGAAACATTTCCAATCCTTCTCCACAGTAGAGAACATGTACATTACGAAAATACTTAATCCATGGAGAATAAGTATGTATTATAGCATCTTTTGAGTACTTGGAGTGTGCAGGAAGAGCAAAGGGTGTTACCTGCTTTCATCACATCATCTCGATAGTTAGGGAGCAAATACGTTCATGTGTGTGACGCACATACTCTCCATAAGAATTCTTTTCAAAATTAGAAGGGTAAGTCCAATGAACTAGTCAGAGAAATGCTCACTGAACATCTGTCTGGTTTGTGGGATAACAGCAACCAAGAAACAACTCAGGCTGAACCACTGCCACCACATTGCTGATGTGATGACAGCAGTTTTCAAGGCAGCATTCACAGATATTTTTTCAGCTTCTGTTCCCCTTGTACCCACACAGCTGTGTAAAGACCAAGGTGTTCTCTTTTAACTAATATCAGAATTTTTCAGTTTGCAAGAAGAGAGCTGACATTCTTCCTGAGTACTTGCTCTGCTTTTTACCCCTTACTTTGGAGTGTTAAGCCCAGACTGAGTGATGCTGCTAGTTAAAAAGACTAAGAATAGTACATTAATAATCTTTGGTCTGTAAATATGTGTAGGTGTCTTAAAGTCTATAATGTTCTATTATTGGGTTTCAGACCATTATCTCAGTTAAGAACATAGTTTACAGCTGAATTTGCTGCAAGTACAGACGAAATGAATTATCATCTATAAATGAAGGCTATGGCTCAGACAATGTTTTTGAGAACACAGAGGTGTGAGACTGGGGAGAACACCCCACCACAAAAGGACTATATTTTAGCTTCCTATTTGTTGATTAATCCTCTACATGCAACCATTAGCTGTAACAAAGATGGCACAGACTATTTTCTACATCTCCCAAATCAGCACAATACTGCTCAACCAGAGAGGGGGCCCAGTAAGTCAAAAGTGTACCTCCGTAATTCATTCATGACCTTGAAAGCCTTTCTCATGTGAGAGGGATTAACTGTCACTGTACGCTGGTCCTTTTCATCTTCAGCTGCCTCAGAGGAACGGGAAGTCTGCTTAATGCTAAAAACAGGGACAAAAAAAAAGGAGTAGAAAGTTTGATTCAATGGCACTTTAAAAAACAAGCATCCTAAAATTGCAGCACAGGGTATTAAGGATGGAGTTACTCACAAGTCTGTTAGTCAGTTTAGTTTCTCTACATGAAGAGCATCAAAAAATGCAGCTACTTCTGCATGGATGTTGAAAGCCAACTCAGCCCACATTTCAGTCAGCAGGGAAGAAAAGAAAAAAGTGCCAAACACCTGAGGACAAAGCCCAGTCTTACAGGCTTCAGGCCAGGAAAGCATTATAAGCTGAAATTCAAACCAGAACATAATTGCCTCACTGAACAGAAATAGACTTCAGCACTCGGAACTACATGGGTACCATGGATTTTTTAACATTCATACAGAGAAAAAGTAGTTTAGTCTTCAATGTCCCATCTGAAAAAGGCAAGCACACAATACATGACTTGTATCTTCTTTAGTGGCAAGTAGAAAAGGGCTATTAGAACTCCCTGCATAGCTTTCAAAGCTTTACTGAAGCCATTTTCCATTTCAGAAATAGGTCTATTTATTGCCACTGAAACATATGGAATGAATTATTAAACCTTCCTACCAGAACCACCAGCAACACAGGTCATGTCAAACCAGAGGCACCCAGCTGTGTGCTGTTTAACCAGACACACAGGTGCCTAAGGCACATACATGTCCTCATTGTTTTGTTGGGAGCACTGGCTGTTTACACACAATTGACATCAGGTCAATATCTCTACCTCCCTGCTCTGACAGCCTGTGAAATCACTCGGAGCTAAAGGCTCCCACTTGTGAAAGAAGCAGCACTTTGAGGCAGGTCCCTGTTCTGCTCACACCCACGGCTCACCCCTCAAACTCCTCGCAGGCAAAGGCAAATAAAACAAGTCCAGGAGGGCTGTCAACGTCGAAAGCCAACACCAGGAGAATGGGAGATCTCAGGAGACAACTCTGTTGCCCCATGTGCCTGACTCAAGACATTCCCAGAGCTTTTCCTTCCAAAGGACAGTCTCCTTCTTCTTCACCTTTGTCCTCTCCTCTCTGCCATTTTTCTTAGCTGGGCTAGTATCATGATAAAAAAGGCTGAAATCAGGTTAAACCAGCAGTCTGGGCAGCCCAGCATCCTGGCTCTTTGGTGACCAGAAGGTGATGTCTGAAGAAGGGCACAGAGCAGGTAAGTGTGGAAGGATCCATCCCAGAACACCTCGTCAGCCCCTGTTAAGGTGTGTACGCATGCACATATATATCTATACATGTGTATACTTACACACAATGACTTTCCCTTTGGAAAACACATTATTCACTATTTACAACCCCTTGACAGTGTGAGGCCCTTGCTGAACATTACATCCTCCTCATTGCCTGCTCCTGACCAGTGCCTGTCACTATCACGGTGTCCCTTGACACCACACAAAGCTCTCTGACCCCCAGCAATGTTTGGTGGGCTGCACTCCCCTTCCTTGAGAAGCAAGAGGCTGAGCAGCAGCCAAGCTTCACACAGTTCAAATCCACACCTGCATACTGAGCAGCCTCCAGCTTTGTGCCTGAGACAAAGGTTAATGCCAAAAAAAACAGCCAAGTCCAATTCTTTCACTCTGCTGAGCAAGTGAAATATTTTCAATCACAAGTGAAGCCACAAGGCTGAGCACAACATCACTCAGCACATGTCCCAGTGAGAGAAACAACTTCCCAGACTCCGTTACAGTCATCATCCAATTAGCTTAGTATGGCTGGATTAAAAGAAAAAAAATCAGAAAGGAGAATACCTAGTGTTAAATGTTCAGTATTCAAGGGACTGATACCAGGCAATGACATAAACAGCTTTTCTATCCCTGAAGAAAGCTGAACTCATTCTATGCCACACATACTGCCAGAGGAGTTCATGGGCATGGAGCTGTGCTGGCAGTTGGCTCTTCCCTAGCTCTGCACACTCCAGTGTGGAAGCCTCCTCACTCCAAAGATGTGGCCAAATCCAGCCAAACCTCAGTGCCATGTCTATCAAAAGCTCTGGTTGAAATTTTAGGCTAGGTGAAGTTTGACCACAGCTTTGAACACCTCAGCATAAACCCTTAATTTTTAAACAGCTAAACCTGCAGCATGATGGAGCCAAGGAGGGAAAAACAAGGCTCTGGAAGTGTGAGTGACTTCACCGAGCTTTCAGGCTCCAAAGCTGAAACACGTACAGGAAGCAAGCAAAATAAACAAAAAAAGAAAAGAAAATTTAAAAAGAAAGTGAAACCAAAAGGCAGCATCAAGGAGAGCCATTCCCACTGCTCCCAGGGCAGGACAGCTGGATCACCACACGACACTGCCCCGGGCACCCTCAAAGACACACCTCACAGACCCAAAATCAAGCCATGCACACAGAAAACATGGTAGTTCTTTAATAAGAACAAGCACACTGCTGAGATTTATTTATTAGCTCTCCAGTGCCGGAGACCAAAGATTCATTATGTTCAAACTCTTCCACTGGCAAAAGATACAGTTCAAAGGACACAGCAAGTTTCACTGAACACCAAAGTAAATGTCAGGTTAACAAGCCTTCATAAAGCCTCAGCTCCACCAACATTTGTCTGTGTATTTTAAAAGCAAAAAAAGCTTGCTTCAGGATTTTGGAAAAAGATCAATCAGCTCTTCCTAAAAAGCAGGAAAGATAATTTTTTAAAAAACATCCTAAGAGACATCCTCAGCTTAGTTAAAAGGCAAAGACTTCAGAATTTGCCAAAGGCTTACCATAAGAAAACACTGCAGATTGTCTGGTTAAAAACTTGTTTCAAAAAAGATCAAGATAAGCTATTTAAAGATTTTTCCAAGTGACTCATATTAAAAAAACAGATTTGAATAATTAATGGCTAAGAGCCTTTAACTCATCTTTAAGACTGATTCAGCTTCCATAGAATTGTGTTCCAGTAATGGACAGAGGATGATTTTATCTGGGAGATATTTTACACCTTCAGGTACATACTCTCCGAGAGATCACTGACATATTTCCACCATAAAAATGCAAGAACCTGAATGCTCCAAGCAAATGCAACCTGCCAGAAAGCAAAAGCTGCCCCTGAGAAGACCAAACCACTACATTGTATAGCCTTTTCTGAGGTTTTTCCCCCACAAGGCTAAGAATTATTGCATTTATTACACTGTTGTTATTTTAATGGATCAAAGCAAAGGAGAAATAGGGTCCTCTAATCAAAGATACCAGACAAGACCAACTGGATATGCCGGAGCCCCTGCATCCCATGACCACAGGGACATCCCCCCCAGCACCTCCACATCTGCCAAGCTGATGTCCTACTACACCAGCAGGACTCGTGAGCCAGCGGCCATTAGCAATTTGTTCTATTCTTGGGCTATCTGAGGCCATGCACTGAGTGAATGGACAAATGATTTAATTTCCCTGGGCCAGATGAACGTCCTCTTTACAGACACAGCAGGATGCTCCTAAAATGAGCAGAGAGGCTGTTAGTTTCAGACAGTGCCAACCCCACTGCCACCTCCTGTGTGGCCTTTCAATGATGTTCCCAAGTAAAACAAATGCACCCTGATTTGAGGGTCCCCAATTAAGGCAGTGAAGCTAATCACTAGCCTGATGACACAGTGTTCCTCCTCTCCAGGACCTGCTAGCAGGGCTGGGCTCAGGTTGCCAGGGCTCAGAGCCCAGCTCCTGCCCAAGCGTGGCCACGACCCAGTGGACAGAAAGGTATTTTAAAAACCCATAACCCACCATTCTGCTTCTCACATGGATCAGCTATAAAGTTGGGTTGCCTTAGTTACCAGCAGTAATTACAGACGTCATTGTAGATTATGTGAAAGAATAAAAGCCTTTCTTAGAGATAAACTGTCCCCTGGCAAGATTATTGTTGTGCAGAGAGCTGGTAAACCCCAGGAACAAAAATCCCAGCTCTGCCAAATCCAATTCTAACACTGGCTTTATGGGAGCCAGGAGTTCACCCAGAAGAAAGGGCAGATCTCAAATGCACTCTCCTTCAGAGCCCAGAAGGATGAGTTTCTGCTCCTGTTTCTGGGAGAACGGCCTCCAGGCTCAGCTCCTAGCCCAATGTGAACACCACAGAGGTCCCCCTCCACCAGCCTCCCACACTGGGGAGGTGATGGGACCCCAGACATGTCCAGCCCAGCCTCATCCCACTGTGCATCACTGGGGGGTTTCTGGAAGCTGCTCTTCTCTCCCACGTGAGCACCACAGGCTGAGCTCTGCTCTCCTGGTTGTCTCTTAACACTGTAGAGCTTCAGCACCACAAGCTTGGCCAAAGACTCCGCCGGGCTCAGCGTCCTGCCTGGGCAATCCAGCACCTCTGCAGGGGCTTCATATCCTTGTATTAACTTAAAGTGACTGCTAACCATAAATTTCCAAAGCCTATGGAGCTTCTTTGTGGGATATGTAACAATCATCACCAAAAAATGTTAATCTGCAGTTTCTGAGAGGTTTGACATTGCTCTGATCTAAAAATCTGACAGATGCCCAATAGCAACTAGTAGTGCTCAAAACTTAAATACCTCTATGAAGATAAATGGAGACTGAAATATTAGCTTTAGTCTAAGCAAAATGAAAAATCATTTTACCTTAACTGGCCTAATTCTCTGTTTAGAATCAACGTCCCAAATCACAGAACAAATATTTTATGCCCAACAGTTTTATTCCTCGAGTCAGGCAGACACAGTAAGGAAAACATGTCAGTGTAATAGCATAGTTATAAAAATCTCAATTTCTGAATTTGTCTTTAGGTACATACAAACACATTCAAAAAATTGTGACTGAAGGAATCCACATAATGAACTGGATTTTGAGAGGATTTCAGAAAAATGTATTATCATTAAAACATATGGGAAGCAGCATAATGGAAAGGATTCTTTTTCTCTTAATAGCAAAATTATTTTCCTATTTTGTTGATTTTTCCAGTGCCTATATTAACATGGAGACATTAGCTTAGGAAAACACACAAGCATACAGCATTGGCATACAGCAGATCCCCAAAAGAATATTCATATCAAAGAAGACCTCAGGGGGAAAGATGACTTTGGGAACTAGTGAGAAGAAAAGTCTTTGCTGACAGTAACGGAAACAACACAAAATAACTCAAATATGACAATACCATTTGCTTTCAAAGGCAAATATTGTATTTCTCAAACAGATAGCACAGACTACCCTCCCTCAAATATAAAACTACAGGTGTTTTAATATTTTAATAAAAAAAATTAACATTCCACAGCTTTTTTTTCTATTCAAATTCAAAAACATCTTACAAATTCAGAACAGAGTATCATGCCCAACTGTAAGCTTTATGCAATTTCTCCATAAAATAAAACTCCCTATCAGCACAGTAAAAGAAAACCAGGATTCTGAAATATTTTATTGCCAAATGTGAATGTTTCAGGTTAGATCTCCTGTGCTTGGCTTCTGCTTCTCCTGTGCTCTGCTGCTCTGCTCATGTGCAATGACATGGGCACATGACACCACTGAACATGCTGGGTGTGCAAGTTAACAGGACATTTGAGTCTGGGCAGGCTTGGGACCAGAGTCAGAGGTGATGTGAGCACCAACAACATGGATCCTCACTGACTATGAAAATGGAAAATGCAGTAATATTAAAAACCAGAGGGAGCTCTGCCATAATGAAAGTCATCGAGTGTAAAATTTGAGGACCAATGTGCCCGACACGGATCTGAGTTGAAATGCGGGGCGGAAGCACTGCAGCAAGCACAGACTGAGCCCACGGTGCTCACCCACCAAGGTCATCTTTGAACACCTCCTCCCAGGACTTGTTCCAAGCAGGCAAAGCACCCCCAGAATAGCCCCACACAACGTGGCCTTTTGAACCAGAAAACAGGTGAATATTTCCACCTTTCCTTGCCAAGAGTCAAACCCCACATCATTAATGCCCAAAACAAGTTCAAGACCGTCTTCCTCTTCCCAAAAACTAGAAATGCAAGTAGCAATTTGGGTAATCATTCCTCACTTTCAGAGGCAGAGAACATGCTGATGGGGATAGTCCTTCATGCCCTAAAAACAGATGGTCTAGAAACAATAGGATAAGGCAAAACAGTCCAGGTATTTTCGCGGTGGCTTTTTCACTGCTGTAACCCCAGAAAAAGGGGTCAAAATGAGACCATTGCTGGTAACCATCAAAAAAAAAGTAATAAGCAACTGTGCCAAGGATGATCCCAGCCTGGGTATCAAAACAGCTCTGTTCCACTTCCTCAAAGACAGGCTCATTTACACAAATTTAAAAAAAAAAAAAAAGAAAAAAAAAAAGGAAAAAAGGAAATCCCATTCAATGAGCTGGCATCTAACAATCTAGCACAATAAACCAAGATTTCAAGACACTTGAAATTAATAAATATTTGGATTAATATTCAGAGGTAACTAACTATTCACACCATTACGGGAAGCAGAAGCCCTACAATGAGAAATGTGGAAGGATGAAAGGTTTTGCACATTAAATACACAAACAATTGCAACCCCTGAAGTCACAGAAGGGTAGAAAGCTGCCCTTTGGAGCTTGGAAAACAACTCCCACAGGCTGCTGAGAATGTTTTCCCTCAACAGAAGGAAAATTTCCAGAATTTGGGGGTTAACTCCAGCTTATTTGCTAATGTATCATATTTAAACAAAACTCCTGTCAAGCCCTGACATTTAGTCCTACCAGCAGGTCAAGTCCCCTCTCTGTTCCCCCATCCCCTGCAAGGTCACCAGCACAAAAGGAAACACTCAGCATATCCTGTTTTTAAAAAAATATTGTAAAAAACCCAGACCACTTTAATGTTTAGTTTGAAGAAACACAAGTAGCTTCTGGTGTGTGAAAAGCACCTGACCGGGGGGAGTAATGAGGGCAGAGCCGAAACGCTCAACATCTCTCTGGCATCCACGAGGTCCCTGCGCAGCAATAATATCTTTTATGGGTTCAGTGGACATTAGGTCGACTCGGCAAACACTTCTTCACGTAGGATTTGGAGCAAAATAGCTGCCTGACAGGAAATGAAGTCCATACGGCCCGGCTACCGTGCGAGGGAGACGCGGGATCCCCTGCACTGCCCTAACACCGCACAGCGCTCGGCTTCCACACGCGCCGGCAGGAAAATCGACCCTCAAATGATGCACGGACGTCACGCATTTTCACTCATGAATCAAAAAAGCACCAAATTATCAGCGAGTCTTTTTCTGCGGAATGCAGAAATCGGCTGCCCGAGGTTCCAGGCGCAGGCAGGGCACACACAAGCTCAGCACATCGTGCCAGCGGGGCGAGCCTGCGGGGCAGCTACCCACCACCTTGTCCGGCATCCCATCCCTCTGTCCGGCATCTCACCCCCCTGTCCGTCATCCTTCCCTCTTGCCCGGCATCTCATCCCTCTGTCCGGCATCCCACTCCCCTGCCCCGCACCTCCATTTTAGCGAACACCCCCCCGACCTGCCTCCCTCACGTCCTTAATTACATCCGAAACACATCCTACGGAAACCCCTCCGCTGCCTCGGCGTGGGCACGCGGGGCGAAGCCGCCTGTCACCGTGACATTGCAACATCCCTGAACAGCACAGCGGACGCCCGTCGCACGAGGCATTCCTGCCAGCGGCGAGCAGCGGGGAGTGGGGGTCCCCGCAGCCGCGCCTCGCATTCCTGCGCACAGCCCCGCATCGCTCGCATCCCGGGGAAGGGCATGCCCATCCCGCAGCGCTCCGGGCGGACACAAAGGCTGGCGGCAATACCCACCTCTCCTCCTCCATTGTGAGGGGCGGCGGCGCGGCCGGCTCAGCGCCCCGGGCCCGGCATGGCTGCGAGCGGCCGCCCCCGCC
>VYZT01049934.1:37407-95427 GCA_013400735.1 Pomatostomus ruficeps | reverse complement strand
GCCCTCCGCGCCCCGGCTCCGGCTGCGCCGCCGGCACGGCCCCGCTGCGGCAGCGAAATAGGTCAGGGGCAGCCCCGGGCCAGCGGCGCCCGCCGGCAGCGGCACAGGCAGCGCGGGGCAGCTCCCGGCCCCGGGCACCCATCTCTCCGTCCGCCCGCCGTACGGCACTGCCGCTGCCCGGGACTTGTCCTCGGAGGAGCTGGCGGAGGAGCCGAGTGCCCCAAAACTGCTTCGATCCCTGCGATCTATGGACTGGACAAAAGTTTTAGTGCCTGAACATCCCCAGTTCCGAGGTCAAGCCCGCGCACAGGGCAGCACAGGAGAGGAAAGGTGGTGGTGAGGAAGGAGAGGATCCCAGCCCTTCAAAGTCTCCCCACTCTCACCTCAGAAAGCAGGATCTTGCCTCCAGTTCCCCAATGTATCAAAAACTTCCTGTCCCTTTTGCAATCTATCAGGCCAAATACACCCTGCATAGGCAGTACGGGTCCTTCTCAACTGCAGGTGCTATTTAGCCTAAAGCACTGAAATAAATTACAATTGTCATTTTTATTCCAATTGATACAAACGCACAGAGTTTTACATAATTTTTTTCCCCTTATTTTATTAAAAGAATTTTTTAGTTGTATTCTGCACCAGTGAGACCTTAGAGGTTAATTGTATTAAAGGCAGGAAACATTTGCCTTCTTCATTACTCTTCCATTCACAAAATGTGGTTGTGCAAAAGGAAGAGATAACTGGAAGTATCGAGAGATTTCTCTTGGAAGATGCCATTTCATCTCTTTTGTAAATAAAATTACCTCGCTCTTGTATATATCTCCTCAAGCCATGTCCTCAGCCCGAGTTTCATACATCTTTTTAAAACGTATCAGCGGTGATGATTGAACAGATGCTACGGAACCTTCCACAGAAGGGTTTCAAAAGTTTGTTGAGAATCTTAACTACTCATCACCCTCATTCTTCAGATAAACTTAACACACCTGAAACTTAAAGGACTTCAGCAAAGACACATGGGGATTGAGAGTCCTGCTATTTAAATACTGTTTGGCAGCCTACCCATAAACAGAAGAAATACAGATAAAGCCATGAGGTCAAACCTCACACAGAATTCAGGCAAAATTCCTTCATTTTCCCTCAAGAATCCTGTTAAACTATCAGTTTAAAACATCCAGATCCTTGAGTACTTTCCCCATGTCCTGTCTTACACTTTTGATGTACAACATGCAAAACTGTAAGGGACAAGTTCAAACCAGAGAAAAAGGAATGATATAAAAATGGTAGAATTTACCTCAGAAATGAGGGCTAGAGTTTGTTTCCATTGAATAAATCCCCCAATAATCATAAAAAGTCCAGATACAAGAGCAAGTCCTGAAATTGCTGCAATGTGCCGGTGTGTTTTTACTAACACGTAGTTTTTCAGTAACAAAATATTAGGCTTTCACCATAAAAATTTACATCTCAGTCCAATCAACCTGGGAGCTAAGCACCTAAACTGAACCAAACCAGCAATACCTTCTTATGTGCTTTGCCCCACAGGCTTGTGTACCACTGGATTCTACAAATCCTGAGAGCAACCACAGAAAGGTAAATCCCGCTGACAAACAGCAAACCAGTGAATAGTCCTTGCTGGAGTGGGACAAAAACATGTTTCAGTAATCAGAGATTATCTTTATAGCAGCCTTGCAAAATAATTACAACTGGGCAACAACCCCACGACAAAAATTTCTTGTTTGTTTTTAAGTGCAAAGACTCATATCTTGAAAAAGCATTCAGCCAAAAGGAATTAGTGACACCTGATGGGTGGAATTTTTCCAGCCTCTTTCAAAAATTCTTAGTCTCAAGTAGTCCTAAATTCCTCCTACATCTAATCTGTCTTCGATCACTGACAACAATATAACCAATGTTCAGAGCAGAAAGGTTCCCAAAGCACCTGTTCCAGCCAGTCCTGCCATGCCTCAGCCCACCAAAACCTTTCCAGATCCCTGTGGCAATCTTCAAATGTACAGTGAAAGACCAAACCCCCCAATTCCGGGGAGTCATAGGAGACGAGAGAGCAAAGCACTGCCAGTGTCTCCACAGCAGCAAGGAATTTCTTCAATAAAAGTTGCACGAAAGGAGGGAATAAAAACAATCCCTGCCAATCTGATCCAAACTCTCTCAGGGCCAAAAATCCAGCAACTGGTTTAACCCTGAGGTTACAAGGAAAGTGCTTATGAAAATTTAATTCTGTGAAGCACCCCAACACAATCAGACAACACCCTGTCGATCTCCAGAGCCTCTGTAGAAGCCTGAAAGAGTCACCGCACCTCCCAAAAACCCGGCAGAACGCAAGTTGCATCAAATCGGGAAAAATCCTTCCTAGCTCTGCAAGGCAAACTGCAAGAGCCCTGAATCACTGGATCAGCCAGCCTGAATACAACGCAAACAATTCAGGAACACTTCACTTCCCTGTACATACCTGTTCCCAGGTACATACCAATATACAGGCTCCAGAGATCCATACCATAAGCAATTTCCTATCTTTAGCAGCTCTCCTGCTTAGTTGCATAATCCCCTCCACCAAATTAACAAATTTAGACCAAATTAACAGTGTTAATTCAAATCAAATTTCTTTAAAAATATATGGTTTCAGCATTGAAGTGCTGGGAAAGGTGTACATAAAACACTGCATTCACAGAAGCTTCCAAGGCTGCATCTTCTCAGCCTAAATTATTTTTCATTCTGTTTTTTAGAGATATAGATATTTAGATAAATATATATGTTGATATATATAAAAATAAAGAAGATTTATTTTTACTAATGCATATATTAAGTATATATATTTGAGTGGCCAAACTGATCTCATCCTGAAGCTGGTCCTGCTTTGAGGGTTCTTTGAACTAGATCATCTCCAGAAGTCCCTTCCAAATAAACTTACTTTGTCATCCTAATTAAGTAAATACTCATTTAGAGATCTGTATTTAGACCATGTGTTTTCTTGGGAAAGGTCCACTTGGGTCATTAATATGAGAAAAGCAATCTCTAAAGTATCTGCTGGAATAGCTGCCTTGGTACCTCCAGGGCTAATTGCAGTCACTTAGCAGTGGCACTCAGATACTGCACTGGCTCCTGAGGGACCTGAAGATCGAGGTGCCTCAGCAGAAGAGTTCCGAGGGTATCTGCTGACCAGCCACTGCTGGAATTCAGTAACAAAACCAAAACAGCAGCTAAAATTTACCTACTACAGCGTTTAACAGCAATCCAAGTTATCACAAGGCTCCAAAGGATGCTCTAGTCGACCTCCTAGGTAAGGATGCTCCCAGAGCTGGAATCAGGGATGTTCTGGCAGCTGAAGCAGTAGGAGACTCCCACCGGAGCACTGTTTTTAAAGCATGTGATTCGTAGAGCAGGGGCTGGAGCACCCGCCCCAGCACCCCCCGGGATGTGCTCTCCGGGCGGAGATGCTGCAGGAGCCACCAGCATCTCCAACGGCGCTCCAGGCTGTTGCCCTCTGCTGGCACACATCCCACTCCCGTGCTCCTGCTTGTGCAGGCCAGCACAATCGGGCTTTACAACACAGTTTTCCTTTAGTCTTTTATATAAATCACAATTCCTATAGAAATAGTGGGTTTATTCCAACAATTTCATAATAACATTACCACCTTTAGAGCAACGACCTCGACTATCTTCACCCTCCGATGTGATTTCTGGGGCATCAGCCATTCCACTGCTCATCCTACACAGCAGTTACCCACCAGCTGAAAGTGTTCTTCCTGCTGCTCTTCTGACTCTCCTGGAGCATACGCCACGGATGTCACCCACAGTCACCTATGTTGGAGGCACACACTTCCTACCCTGCAGTCATATTACATATTTATCAGAAATTTGCACAAAGATTTTCAGATAGATTTTATGGTTTAGAACTGAGTGCTCAAAAGGAAAAAAAATCAGGAAGAAAGATGTAAAAACAACTCTTGTGAACACTGGAACAAAGGCAAAAGCCAGTATTCAGTTGTCTAAATGCTGCCAAGTCCCTCTGCTTCCTTAGAGTCTGCACCTACTGAGTGTATAGTTTTTGCTAAAGGCTGAGAAAAAAACAAAACTTGAGAAAAAGTTTAGGCTATGGGCCAAAAGTGGGATTTTTTACCAAAATTTTTCTAATAGGATATAATTTGAATGTGATTCTTCATCTTTATAATACAACCCTTAATGCTTCCACTACTACCTTCTGTAATAAGGGGGAATTATCTGTATGCTTCATAAAGATGTATGGCTTAATTAACATTTGTATACTATAACTCAGACATAACAGCATAAGCAAAGCTATTCCCACTCAGGATCTCAACACCATAACCCAAGTCTCTTTACTGTTATTCCCTGTACACTCATTGGCTTGCTCTCTTCTTGGAATTTTTTTAAACATTTCATTTCTTGCTCTTTGCAAAAGCCAAGAAACATAGTCCACCATCCTCATATTGTAACACAATGTGCTGCAACATCAACAAAAATGAGTGAATCCCACAGCTGCCATACACAAAAATTTAGACAGGATTGTTTCAGTAGGCACATTATTTTACCAGAACAGCAAAACCTATCTCAGGCAGCATATCTTCCTCACAGGTAACAGATTGACCTTCATTATCGTGTTTGGTATTTTCTGGGCAAACCTCTTTCTCTGTTCAATATTCCAGAGCATATTCAGAGTGGGCACTGTATGTCAGGGGCTCAGCTTGGGTTTCTGTTCACTTACTGGACTTCTGTGGTATGCTTTTCAGGGCTTAGGTTTCCCATCCTCTCATCCACACAGAAGTGCACCCTGTGAAGGAGAAAAAAAACACTCTTTAAAAAGGCATTAGTGTGTTGGCATCAGCCCATTGAAACACTTTTGGCACAGAGCATCTCCAGCAATAAAACAAGCCCAGCTCTTCCTTCCGAAGGTGATGCTTCTCAACTCCCTCTCATCCAAGTCCCCAATATATTGAAAACAAGAGCTCCCTATTGCCACCACCTACACACAAAGCCATCATAACATTTCCAAAATACACGTGGTGCTGGTTCATTGCCAAGTTCACGCCTCAAAGATTTAAAAGTAAAATTGATACCACACAGAGGAAGTCAAGATTTTAACTGGTGCTGGGTGAGTAAAAGAAAATTCCCATAACATCTAACTGATGTCATTTGAGAAAAAATAATTTGCCTGCATTTAAGACTGCAGAAAATAATGGATGGATGGGCCTAAAGGGAAAAGGCACATTGACTGCAAGGGCTGGAGCTCCTTGTGCTCCTGGGGATCTCTCTTTTTCAGGAGGATCCACCTCCATGAGAGTAACAGTAGAAAGCTGGCACTACTCTTGCAGAATGCAGTTGCTAACCACCCTATGCAAGAGGCATTAGCAATGCCAATTACAAACATCCCGCAGTTCAGTAGTGCTCTCATGGGAGCAGTCCTGAACTTGCAATCAGGATTCAAAGGAGCTCTCTCCAATAAACTAAGCATCATTATTACAGCAGTGGTGGAAAGAAAACAGGCAAATCCAAATGAAATCTCACAGTGAAGGACTTTGGCCAAATTTGTTACCCAGTAAATTTAAAAGATTACTAAAACCTGAAGAGGTACTAAAACAAGCACAAGGAGAGAACTGGGAATTTAGCATCAGGAATCTTTCACAATGCCAAGACCCAATCCAGGAACAGCCAGTGAGCCTGAAACCAGAGGACATCCCTTCTGAGGAGGGAGGGAATCTGAAGAATGAAATTTGAGTAAACTGTTTCAAAACACAGCTGATAGTGCTGTGCTTGTATACAATAACAAGGTAAGCACAGCCTCCCCCCAGGGCCATGCCCTGCCCATGCTGTAATTTGTACATCCTGGTGTGTGGTTGGGAGAGGGAGGCTTCCCACTGGAGCTGGGTTAGCGTGCAGTAAAGAAAACAAGATTATTGATCCACAGAGGAAAAGTAAAAAGCACATAAACATCCAATCCCAAACTAATCATTCATTTTATCTAGCACTGCTTTAATCCAAGTCTGTGCTGGAAACAGGTTCAGTACTCCTGTACTTTCTTCTTCCCAATCAGTGCCTGTAGTGACTACACTCATGCTTCCTTCCCCCCAGGGTTTTGTGGAAAGCAAATTTTCTTACAAAAGAGGGGAAGTTCATTGTAAAGTTACAGAAAGCAACAAAAATTACAGAAATGACAGAAGAGACTGAGATGATATTCATCTTTTATATTGACTAGATTACAGACTAACAGCGTGTTTCAGATGTGTGGCTCTGCATGTCTTTAAATTCAAACAGCATTACCAGGAGAACAGGGCTTCTTTGAGGCAAACCAATTGGCAGTTCCATGGTACAAAGTAGCATTTGAACAAATAATATACTTTCAGATTCGTCAGCTCATTTTGCTTCTAAGGAATTTTTCTGCAATGTTAATCAGTGATTGGTACTTTGATGGTGGTGAGCAAATGTGCATCTTGACAAACTTCCAGCCAGAAATGTAATTCCTTTCTAAATTGGCCTAGATTCCTCACTGCATTACTCATGAAAAGAGGTATTTATAGTAGTTTGATGAATATAATATGCACCAAAATGGTACATAACTCAACATAGTCCAATTTTCTTTTTTAAAAAAAAGAAGAGCTATTCTGTCAAATCTCTGCATCTGCAGAAGCATTTGGGAATGAAACCATAAGCATCACGCTAAGAGGGTTAATATCCAGATGCCTCAGACAGATGGCATTATTAGTTTGCCTGGGCTTGACACGTAGTTTCCCAAGTTAAGGAGCTTTGGTTCCTTGGATGGCTGACAATCTGAGAATAGCCGGTGCTCTAAACCAGACGTTCACTGTAACAGCAACAGGCATGTAACAGCACCAGGCAAAATTGCAGCTTTGCCTGAAAGACTTTTAGCAAAAAAAAAGTTACACCAAGATTAACCACACTCAGAATGTACTTTAAAAAATGCTGTTGCAGCTTTAGGTTAGGACTCCTACAGGCAAAGGCTGAACCACAGATGAGAACAGTACTTGAATTCTACTTTTTATGCTGGCTGGTTTTTTTTCTTTTGCTACAGCCTAGACCTGAACTGTATCATCTTTTTAACTGTTCAGTCTATTCAGTAGATAGAATGACAGGAAACTGAAAAATCTGAATAATGTGTCTCTTCTGCAGTGAACTACAGCTTTACAGTCATTGTTCTTTCAGGATTCCCACTACTCATTTTTCCAGAGAGATGTTTTTAAGAGGAATATAGGGTTTATAGGACTAAAACACTCTGAGAACCATATGAACAAGAGGTATCAGTTCAAAAGTGACTATGTCTGCCCCTTTATATGTAACAGAAATTGATGAGAGTTCTGGGAGCAGAGAAGGTAAAAAGACTAGGATATGTCAAAGCAAACAATGAGAAAAGCATCCAACTCCATCAGCCCCTTTACAAGTCCTAGTATACAGGTAAATAATACAAAATTCCTAGGGAAACAGAGATAGCAGGAAGGCTTCCATCTTGTAATGAAAAATACACATCTGACACTCATCAACAGTAATGCTAACATTACAGCACAAATAAATACTCACTAAAGGTAAGCGGAAGTAGAGGTAACATCTGTGTGTGTATACATGCACATACCAGAAATAATAGAGCAGAAATACTTCAAGAGGAGACCTAAAAAATGCCCATCAACAAAAACAAATAGTGCTTGTCCAGGCTGGCTCAGAACTCCTTGTGGTGTGCTTGCATTGTGAAATATATTTTCAAGTGAAGCAGAGATACAACTGTTTTATTTGGAAATACAAAAATAACAAGCAGAAAATTCATCTTTAAGGGACACATACACCAGACCACAGAAATCGGTTATGCAAAACATATTAAATAACCCATTGTTTTGTAAACTACACCTTTGGCTAACGAGAGAGACTGAAAATTGGGTGTTACACTTTCAATCACCTAGTATTAATCCAAGGTATTACCCATAGACAGTTTGAAAAACCACTGAAAATGCCTTCTTCCAAATAGCTCAGAAAGTAAAAGGACTGTAACAATGTAAACCACATAAACGTGGTATAAACTGTTGATTACATGGTAAACACTAATCCATAGTAGCTGCAACAGGTCAAACAATCCTAATCTAAAGGCTTGGATAAGATGCCTTCTATCAGAAATCCAACCCTGTCACAGACTGTAGGAGCAAAACCCCATTCTCACAAAACACACCATGTTCTGTTCACTGTGTGGAGATCAGAGGGGTCTCCTTCAGGCTGTGTTTTAGGGATTAATTAACAATAAAATTATTTAAGCCAAACTTCTTCATTTTAGAATAAACATTCTGAGGCATGCAGAAAAAGGAAGCTGCTCTCTTTTCACACTTGAATGGGAGGTTGAGGCCCTCAGCATCACACCAGCTCAGACCCTTTTTGGCAGCAGTGGGAATGCCATGTTAGGACAGTAGTATCAGCTGACAGGGCAGGATAATAAACCAGTTTTCTGACCTACACCATCCAATGAGATCTTTCAATGCTAAATGAAAGCAAAATTTGCTTTACAAGGATCTAAGCTGAGGGAGGGGGGGAGGAGGACATCATAAAGCATTTGAGAACTATATTTTTAGTCATTTTAAGTATTTCTGCTTCACAGGTAGTTAAGTCCACATGTGTAAAGTACCTGGTAGAGTTCAGGCACACCTGTCAGTGCCCAGCTGTGCACACCTCCACCCCCCGCAGGGCTGAGCTCCTGGGAGCAGGACTGGGACTGCCAGAGCCAGTACTGGAGCCTGGAGTGCAGCTGCACTGCAACCCTTGCCACATGCAACACAAATCCAAAAGCTTGCCCAGTTCTGGAGGGTAAGGATTGTCTCCCCGAGTTACACTACAGAAGCCTGCAGGGCAAGACACAGCTTTTATTTTGCAAGTGTGTCACACCATCAGTGACCCACAGACATTTACTGCCACCTAAGCTGTCTGAGCCGTTACCACTGTTCTAAACCACCTTTACAGCACCTAATGTTAAAACAAACACATGGGAGGTTCCCACCAAGTTGTGCAAGTATTATTGCACTCACATACAGGTATTTAGCATGTTTCTTTTTAATGCAGTAGTCAGTATTATAAAAGTGTAAGTTAGGCTAGTTTTATTAGCCAAATAAAATTTACAAGTCAAGAACAAATTATACTTAGAGTAGACATGAATACCCATTAAAAACTGTGTGTACATCACAACACACTGAGTTCAGTGACACTATAGTCTTAAAAGTTTGGTTTTGGGAATTCCATTTTGGTCATGCAGATTACAAAAATAAAAGAACATCTGTGTTTTAAGAAAACTACCACACTTTTACTTTATTAAATGCTGAAAGAAAACTAATTGCTCTTACTTTCTATTTCTCACAGGTGACACCAACGCAATCCAGCATTTGGTCCTGAACAGAAGGCCATTAAATTATTGAGATAATTTCAGACATAGGAACTTCAGAACTCAACTACAAACTAAGGAACAGCAAAGTAAAGTTACTTTATTTCTATCTTCATGACCTTCCTAAAGCAACTGTGAAGTCACACACTTATTTACATGCCAGCTATATACCTTATTTCATCTCAGTTCTTCCTATGCACCTCTATGCAGACAAATCCACCCAGGGGCCAGAAAATCATTAAATATCATTAAACACATAAGCAAAGCTTTATGAACAACTCTTCTAAGAACTGAACTAGAACCAGGTTTATATTCCAAGGGTCTTTAAGTTACTGTGTCTTTATTGCCACCCAATACAGATCTGCACTTTTCTATACTCCACAGTGCACCCTAGCATTGCTGCCCCTTATCGACCAGCACTTACATGATCCTCCACCCGAGGGTCACAGGTTCTGGCTCACAAGACACCAGAGGTGAGAGGAGAACAAGTGCCACCTACAAGCCATCAGAGAATACTGTTAAACAGGTGACAGTCTTCTGAGGGAGACAATAGACAGCCTACTCCCTAAAACATGTGTGATTTCTGGGATCAGCTCTTTGTTCCAGCAGACATTAGTCCTACAAGGCCTATTCCACACAGGTAAACAGCACATTTCAGCACAGCAGTTCCCAGACTGTCAGATTTCACACACAAAGTCACTTTTATAAAAACCTACTCATTTCTAGTATCAACATATTCTGTCACAGCACGTAACATGAAAATACCATAAAGCTCTACTTGGTGCACACACCTTTAGCTTCCCAAGGCAAATTACAAGATGCATCACAAAAGTGAATTTAACCATTTCTCTGCAAGAACCAGGCTGTCCCTTCATAAGGTTAAGGCAACTCACCACTGCAAGGGACTACATCATACACCCAAACTAACACACAACCTAGGACTCCACAGCTCGTTTCAGCTAAAACCAGGAAAACGGCGCTTCAAACGAAGTTCAAGAATGACTGTCCAACATGGCTGTAAAGTGCAAAGGTACAGAAAGACTTCAAGCCCAGTGAGCTGAAATAAACCACCTGAAGCTGTGCACAGACAAGAACTGACATTTGCAGTGTTTTACAAACTCAAACTCTGAAACTTGACTTACAATATATGAGAGATGCTGGTGCACAACAGTGGCAAACAGCCCTTTGAGATAGAAAAATTACAATGTAATTGCAAACAGCGAGTTATTTGGAACCTATTTATAAAAGCTCAGCTATGCCAAAGAGAACCAGTTATGCCTCTGTAAGAGCCATAAATTACCACAATCAGAAAGGAAACTCAGCTCTTAATTTAAATCCTGATGATACCAAAAGGCTGTCCCATTTGTTTAAGCTCACAAAGGTAATTAAGTTGATGCAGTTTCACTTCTAATAGCAGCAAAGGCTCATTTCAATTTAAATCGTCATCAGGTTAGATTGGTACCAAATAGTAACAATAACTTGAAATTTCATGCAAAATCCTTCAGCCCAAAAGCACCAAGCCCTACACATTTAACTTTTCACTGGAAGCAGTGGGAATTATATGCTTAATATCTTGCATATCTGGAGCAAAGCAAGAAGCAGCTTTTATGATGCAGTCCCATGAAGCATCAGCATTCTAAAAGCTTAGAAACCTGAAGTCAAAATAACTGTACTTTTAAAATTCATGCCCCACATCATATATACTCTCACTCAAGCATATAAGGAATTCAAATCTTTTATTTGATATCCATAAACGTTGCTATTCTGTATTTCTATGCAGGAAGGCAGTTTTCCCCTAAAACATTATACTTTTTAATAAAGAACAAGCTTTAATTCTATTGCATGAAAGGGCTACAAATATACATTTTTTAATCAAGCAGACTACACAGATATCTTTGCTTCACAACTGGCACCTATGTTACTGGTATACTTGCTGGCTCAGTTCTCAGAGCTCTTCTCCCACAGTTTAGATCACCACTTTCTGAAATATGGGCAACTGCAATTATTTTTTAAATTACGTGCTGAGGCAGGTATTGCAAATTCCTTCCTTCCCCCACCCCATAAGTAGTCAGGGATCCCATCTTTATTTACATGCAGGTGTCCCTGCATTCTACACCAGTCATCTAGGGGCATAAAATAACTTTCCAAAGTCCGATACAATAGTTTGCAAGGCAGTTTTACTCCTGTTTTAAGGAAGCCCAGAGCACGGGGCTGCCATCCTGACAGTAGATGGAGCTGCGAGAGTTCTCGAGGAACTTTAAGGAAGGACAATAGTTCCAAGAGAAAAGTCTCTTAACCCGCAGCTGGGAAAACAAGTATGCCTTTAATAGATGGGATGTCGACCCTTTCCTGGAAGGAGTCACACACAGACAAACTGAGGACTTGAAAACTAAGCAATAAGAAATTCTGAACACTTTATATGAATGAAGCACATGCTTAACACAAACTATTTGTTCAAAACTACACAGTACATACGTTGATGGAAAAGTCCTATAGAAAAAATTGATCAACCATGTGAGCACGTCAAACTGCCTAGTACAAGATGGTGGATGCACACAAACTGCCAAAGTGAAAACGAGTACCTAAAAAACAGACCACATTCACAGATCAGTACTTCAAAAATTTCTCTGTCGAAGGTTTGAAAGCCACTAGCAAAAAAGTCAGTTAGGACCTTTACTGGCAACAAAATATTTACTACTCTAAGTACACACAGATTTTAAAGCAGAGGAACACTTGCTTCAAACATAGAAACGCCTTAAAACCGTACGGAATTGATCCTAGGAAAAAAAATTAGACGTGTAAAGGTCAATGAACACAATGATTTATTTAAAAAATAAAAAACGTAAAAACCATTTTTTCCTCCTTTACAGAAATGTTAAAAGTCAGTCATGGTATCCGAGTAGCTTTTGTAGAAAAAAAACGCGGTATCCAGGTATCGAGTCCTTACAACAAAGGAAATTCCCCCCAACCCTCCCCAGTTTTTACTCCAGATCAGCAAGACACTTCCCACCCCGCACCCCCCAAAAAACAAATTAAAACAAGACATTTTTTGTTGCTAGTATAAAAACGACCAAGGTCCAAGTAATAATAAAAAAATAGAGTCCATCAATGACTGTAACACAAAATATGTGTATGTGGGGCCCAGTCCATCTTCAGAGAGAAAGAAGTGGCACAGGCAGCAGAGGCGACCCTCAGGGGGCATTTAGGAGCCGCTCCCACAGGAGGGAGGCATTTAAAAGAAGCTGCCCTACGGCGAATGAAGGGTGAAACCATTTAGAAGATGCCCCGTATCGAAGGGAGGGCTCTCTACGCCCCCCCGCAATGGGTATGGGCGCTCCAGCTCAGAAAGAGCCGCCCCCGTAGCCTCCCCCACCATAGCCTCCTCTGTACGGTCCACTGTTACTGCGGCCCCCCCAGTTGCCGCCCCCTCCTCCACCACCTCCGCCGCTCTTCATGGGGCCGTAGGAGGACTGGTGCTGGCTGTAGCTGCCGAACCCGCCGTACCCGTTGCCGTAGTCGCCGCCTCCCCCTCCGCCGCCTCCGTAGGAACCGCTGCCATAGGAGCCGTACCCGCCGCCTCCTCCCCCACCGTAGCCGCCGTAGCTGTTGTAGCCACCGCCTCCTTTGGAAAGCCCGTTGTGATCCCGGTTGCCGGAGCCGCCGCCACCCCGACCCCTTCCTCCTCCTCTGCCTCCCCGGGAGGGCCTGGAAGAGCCGCCGCCTCCCCCGCCCGCCTGGATGTCCTCCTTGGGCACGGCCTTCTTGACCTCCACACGGTGGCCCTGGATCGGGTGGAACTTAACCACGGCCGCCTTATCGGCGGCGTCGTGGTTCTGGAAGTAGACGAAACCGAAGCCGCGCTTTTTCCCGCTCTGTTTGTCGGCGATGATCTCGGCCTTCTCCACGGGGCCGAACTGGCTGAAGTGCTGCACCAGGTCCCCTTCGCCCACGTCCCCTTTGAGGCCGCCCACGAAGAGCTTCTTCACCTTCGCGTGAGCGCCCGGTTTCGCCGAGTCCTCCCGGGACACGGCCCGCTTCAGCTCCACCGCGTTCCCGTCCACGGCGTGGGGGGACGCGGCCATGGCGGCGTCCGCCTCCTCCACCGCCGAGTAGGTGACGAAGCCGAAGCATCGGGAGCGCTTGGTCTGCGGGTTGAGCACGACCACGCAGTCGGTGAGGGTGCCGTAGGCCGCGAAGTGCTCCCGCAGCCCGGCCTCCGTAGTCTGCACGTTCAGCCCGCCGATGAAGAGCTTGCATAGCTGCGAGTTCTCCATGCTGCCGCCGGTGCCGCGCCTGGGCCTGGCGCCGAAACTCCTCCTCCTGTTCGGGGGCAGCTCCGGAGGTTTCTTCCCTCCCTGCTCCGTCTTGCCGCTTCTTCCTCCTGCGAGCAGCGCGACCTCACGGCTGCGGCGGCCGCCGGCGGTAGCCCCCTCGGCGCCTCCGCTCCGCCGCACCTGACCGGCAGCACAGTCGGGGCGTCCCCGGTGCCGCCGCTCCCGCGGAAAGGCGGGCGGGGGTGGGGGCGAACACTGGCGCGCACAAAATGGCGGCGGCGGCTTCTCGGGAGCGCGGCCGGCGACTGGTGCCCACACAAAGGGGCCGCCGGGAGCCACGCCCCCCAGGCCCTGCCCCCGCGCCGCCGCAGCCAATGCGAGCGGTGCGTCGGCGCCGCCCGCCACTCGCCTTTAAGGAGCGGGGCTTCAGCCGCGATGAACGTGTGCCACGGCCAATCAAAGGGCGCGACCCCCTCAAAGGTCCCGGGGTTCGCCGATGACGGACGCGGCGGAGAGCCAATAGAAACGCGAAACGCATTCTGCGCGCCTGGCGGAGGGGTGGGGCATGTGCGCCAATACGCCGGGCCCGCGGCCGGCAGCCAATGGGACACCGCCTCCGGCCCGGCGCGCGCTCCCTCCTCGGCGGCCCCGCCCCGCGGCGGGTGGGGGGACAACACGCGTGGGGCGGGGTGCGCGGGAGCGTTTGAAACGTAGGGACCGTTGGATGCCCCTCGCGCGCGCTCCCAATGGCGGAGCTGCGGCTCCCGCGTGAGGGGGCTCGGGGCCTCTCCTCAGAGCGGGTCAGGCTCGGAGCCCCCTGCGGGATTCTGGCTCAACCTTCCCGCTCCAGCACAGAGCACATGGCACAGGACCGTGTCCAGACGGTTCTGGGACGTCCCCAGTGAGGGAGAACTCCACATCCTCTCTGGGCAGTCTGTCCCAGTGCTCGTCAGTGCACAGTAAAGAAGTTCTTTCTCGTGTTTAGGTGGACCTTCCTGTGCATCTGTTTCTGCTGCTGCCTCGTGTCCTCGTGGCTGGCACCGTGAAGCGGCCCCTGGTCAGCCTCTTAGCACCTCCCCTTTGGATACGGACACTCCCTCAGCGGCGGCCCCGGCCGGGCTTCATCTCCGCTCACTGTGTTCACACTCGCCTCGCCTTCTCCAGCCCGCTCCTGACTCCTCTCCTCGGGGGTTTAACCCTCCGGTCTGCTCTATTCCTATCTGGTCCCTGTCAGCTATGGCTCTTCCCTCATTAGTGTCGCTCTTCTCCTCGGTAACCCGCTCCCAAGTGCCCGATCTGTGCTCGCGGGACGCTGAGCGGCTGGAGCGGGTCCCGAGGAGGGCAGCGGAGCTGGGGCAGGGTCAGAAGCAAAAGTCTGGTGAGGAGCGGCTGAGGGAGCTGGGAAAGGGGCTCAACCTGGAGAAAAGGAGGCTCAGGGGGGGACCTTTTGGCTCTCTACAACTTCCTCACAGGAGGATGCAGCCGGGTGGGAGTCGGGTTCTGCTCCAGCGGAACAAGGGACAGAATGAGAGGAAACAGCCACAAGTTGTGCCAGGCAAGGTTCAGATTGTCTATCAGGGAAGAATTCTTCATGGAAAACAATGTCCAGCCCTGGCACAGGGTGCCCGGGGGCAGTGGTGGAGTCACATCTCTGGAGGGATTTAAAAGACAGTGCAGATGTGTCACTTGTGGTCACGGTTCAGTGGTGGCTTTGGCAGTGCTGAAGGAAGGGTTGGATTACACGACCTCGGAGGACTTTTCCAGCTTAAAAGATTCCTTCTCGCTTACTATTCCTGCTACTGTTTCCTCCCCTGCATCCCAGTCCTCTTTCCAACACTATCACAGCCTACTGATCCTTAAATCTCCTTAGCTCTGAAAAGTAGGTATTTTCTCAGAGAAATATTAGAGCTGTTCAATAGTGTGCAAGCCCTATGGAATGACAAATAGTGAGACCATTTTCCCTTTTTTCTCTTACTTTTATTGTACATTAAACATTGCTGTCATTAAGACTGTAGTACTACTTTCAACTCAGAGAATTTTTCATTAGAAACAAGATTTTTTGGGGCGTCTTACAGCCATTGGGGTTTATGTTAAAAATTATACAGGAACTAAGAACGGCTGCAGTTTTGCATTAGGCACTGTCAGGATGTTGTTCCACAGTTGCCTGAACTGATGCAGTGCTCCAGCTCTGTGATCCTGCCTTTTCCTATGTGCCAGCCTTGATGCTTCAGCAAACATATAACGATCCACTTAAGAGAACCGAGACAGCCATAATAGTTTTATCATGAAAAAGGACTTAGTTTTCAGCTGCCTCAGCTTTCTGAAACATTTTTGCATGACCTGCTGGTGCTGGCAGGAGGGAGGAAACAGAACTGCACCATCTTCCTGATACAGATCAATTGGAAGTGCTCCCTTGAAGACACAGACACGAGAGGAACACTGACTGTGCTGGGAGGTTGGTTAACCACAGCCCCAGAGGAAATCCAGAGAGGCTGAACATGCTTTTGTCTCACAGGATATGATATCATTAACCAGTATCATTAATACTTGCAAAACAGTAATCTGATTTTATTCAAATTTGATTTTTTTATGCTATAGCCAAGTCTATAGTAAGAGTAACCTATTAAATACCTGTTTGACAATCACAAGGAAAGTTGTCACATGTTTAGATCCATTTATCTCAATGCATGAACTGACACAATAATTTTATCTAGTTTTAGAAAATAGAATATGCCCATAATGCCACTGAAATACTTGTGGTTTTAAAATAAACAAGTGTCTCCAACTCTATTAAATAAAAATCTTCTTCCCAGAGGCCATCTGCAAGGTCCACATAATTACAGGAAATACAAAACTATATTTTGCCTACTAGTTATTGTAAGAACTGTATGGCTCTTCACAGGATAAATTAATGTGTCACATAGAAAATAATCCATGAGAGTTTTATAGACTATAGTAATTTAGAGCAAAAAAGGATGAAAAATATGGAGGAACTTATTGGAGGAATTATGGCCTCAACAGATAAAAAAGAAAACAAAGCTTGTTTACAGCTCACTTTCTCTCCCTGAAAGCAAGACAAACAAGTAGGCCAAGGAACAGATCAAAGAAAAATATCACAGCTTGCATCAGGAGGAGGAGATGAGGGTCTTTAAGATGTGAGTGACTCAGTAGGAAAATCAGCCACTGACTCAATTCTAGTGTAGCCCAAATGCTTCCTCTTCATTTACACATTTGACTTGTTGATTAATGAAAGGAAAATGCCTTTAAGACACACATACCTGTATCTTGCAGGTGGAAATGTGTCCTGTAAAAATACACAAAGGCTGAACTACACTTGGCCTGGTGTTCTTCTGTCCTTCTGTGCACCCGCCTTTCCCAGGTTCCAAAGCAACCTCGTGTAATTCCCACCTTCGCTCGAAACCCCTCTCAGAGTTCAGTCCCCGCCCTGGAAGGGCTGAGAGCACTGCACACATCCGTGTGCCCTAACACAGCCCACCAGGCTCTGGGCACGCAGGTTTCCAAGACAACTCAACATCAGCTTCTCCTGCGGATCCCACAGACCTTCATTCCTCCCAGGTCATCCGAGCTGCCACAGAGACTCCAACCGGACCTCTCCAGTTCCTGGCAGATTCATGCCTGCTGAGGCATCCAGTCACCCGATCATAAGTGCAGCAAGTCACTTGTTAGACACATGCCTAGGAAGTAGGTGCTTTTCCTTCAAGCTACATGAGCCAACGAGAGACACATGTACTGCCACAGTGTGAGTACAGAGCTAAAGATGAGTCTCACTGTGTGTGAGATGTAAACCAGACAACGCTACAGCAGCTACAGCAGCTTCCCCAAAGAATTTTTAAACTGCTTTTTGGTGTAAATTAGTAAATGCATAATACCATCCTGCGGACTTAAATATTCTTAGGAAAACAGCACACAAAAGAGACCCATGTTTTTCACTTTCTGACAAGGCAGTTGTAGCATGACAATTTTTTTATTCTGATAGCAATCTATAGAATAAAAAAAAAATTGTTGTATAAGCAGCTGAAGTTTCTAAATTTAGGTGCTTTTTCAGTTAAAAGCTCCACCTGTATCATTACCTAAAGGAAATGTGTTTCTCAAACCAGAAGCATTGGCCAAATAATGGCCTGTGTTAAATGTCTTCATGGGACATTTTAATTAGTGTATTAAAAGACAGAAAGCCAAATTATTTTCATGCATACAACTTTCTAGTTATTCCGAAGTAACCGTACTGCCTAGAGTCCACAGGAGGGCATTACTGCTTAAGAGATTGCAAACCAAAGACATCTGAGCAGTCCCTTTACAACACGACTTCCTGTACTACCATGTATTCTTAGTAAAAGCTGATACAAAATAAATTATTAAGGAATTCTTTACATCAATTTTTGTCATTCAAGAAATATAACTTTGTCATACTATTTAAGGAGTCCAAACTGCCAAGATGGAAAAGGAATAATGAAGTTTTGGAAAACAGCATGAAGGGCAATAGAAAAACATTATAAAGTCGAAAGTAGCTCATAAGTTATAAATATTTTATCTAAACCCTCATACAAACACAAAGTCATATCTTTTTAACTAGTTTCAACCTCTTTAATCTAGTTATATCTGTGGCTTCCATAGTCAGCAGGCATTGATTCTTTTTTTAAAGCAATTTATGTATGTCACTTGAATTTTTAATGAGTTTAAGTATTTTTTTTAGTATAGTGCAATGCTCTAGGCTTAGGTCTAGTTTGACCTTTCAGCAGACAGAAAGCATTTTGAAGCTACAGGATTCCTTCATGCAGACTGATTGCTGAATTAGTTCTGCATTCACATTGAAGACTGTAATAACATCATCTTAGCTACACACACAAGTTTCACCTAGATTTGTCTAACTGTGCATAGGTGGGAACAGTTGGGAATACAAGGGATTCAACTATCATTTCCCACATCACTCTGAGATCCACACACACAGAGGCAAAGATTTTTATTGTCATTATTGCAGTGAGATATTATTAGACCTTTGGACGCCTCACGCCTACCCAAATCAGGCAGAGTGTAATTGTGCTGTTCATAGGGAGGCATTTTGTGTAAAAATGCAGCAGGACCATGAGCATTCCCAGCCTGGCACCTTGCTTTAGTTACAGGTGTGAAAACTTCTAAAAGATGTATAGCTGTCCTTGGGAAAGCTCTTGCCTTTTTGGCAAAGTTGCTCTTTCACAATGTTCTGCTGTTTGTACTTTAATCTGCATAAACATCAAACCTGTGATCTTACTTTGGAGACTTTCATCAATTAATACTGATCAGGAGAGGGTTTTTTGTTAAAAAAGTTTAAAAAATACTGAGAGGCAACTAGATAGGCTTTTGCCTCCCTAAAGTCTGAACATGACACTCCTCAGGATAAAAATCTCTACCTTGTGTAAATTTAGATGAGGAATAAAACACTACCCGTCTCTTGTATTTGCTTAATGCAAAATAAGATAACCTACAGATAAAAAAGTAACAGAATAACCCACAGGTACTGTTTCTTCAGTAAGTAGTATCTGCTAAACAAAATCTTCCCAGAGCCCTTTTCAAGGGGAGTTTGCTGAAGAAAGAAACACACCTTTGTGAAGGGTGAAGTGGAAAATCATCAGAGAATTGAATTTTCATCCTTTTCTTTGGACTTAAGTTACCATTTTTCCTTAAATCCTGCCCTCCCTCCTCTTCCCTCTGAAGTTCAATTTCTCTTTTCCTCTTTCATCTTTTCACTCTTCTTTAATAATTCATTATTTTCTTTCTTCTCTTTCCTAAAATTATATATAAAAGCTGGCCATAATTTGAAGTGATGGGATGAAAGTAAGGCAGCAAAACATGGTCTCAACATTCTTGTGAAGGATCAAAGAATGTAGCAATTCTGTGGCAGATGTGAGAGGGGAGAACTTTCACTGTATCTTAGTCTGAGACAGACCAGAATCCAAAGTTTTGCCAAAGGAAGACCTGGAGCCAGCAACAATCTCAGCCATGCTCGGATCTTTTTCACCCGCAAATTTTTCATTATGTATTTTCCAATTAAATTAAAATCCACTCGCCTTTTTTTTTTTCCCCTTAGCTATTCCTAGACTCCAACTATTTATCATTCCACAGAACCTCTGTGGGGTGGGTTTGTGGTTCTTTGCCATGACTGATGTTAAGCTTTGTTTGAACACAGCAGGAAGAGTTGTGCTGTGAAGCTCAGTAAGTACCTGCCTCGAATTAGCTGTAAGACATCCATGTTATTCAATAAATTTTAAAATGAAGTGGTGTGAAGTGAGACTTTCTAGACAGAAAATATCAATCTAGAATTCATATTTTTAATTCAGAAAATCAAAATGCTTATTACAGTTTGAAACATAATGAAAAATTGAAACAGACTGAGATTAACGGGAAAAACCTTTTGATTATTTAAGTATTTCTTAATTAACAATTAGGACACTGAAAGATGTCGTACCATGAGAACAGCAGGGTTTGGTGCTCATAGTGTTGTTATAAAAAGGCTCTAGAATGGGAAAAAACAAACCAGAGATACAAATTGTCATATTCCCCCCCAGATCTGTGGGCAATTGAAATAATTCATTTTTTGGCAGAAGTGGCTTCTGGTAAAAGTCAGTTGGAGAAATTCTAGAAAGCTACAAAGAATTGAATCAGGGTTTGGAAAGTGGAATCTATTATAAAATGTGAATTTATGCAGTCACATTCCTATTACAATTATTCACATATCTTATCTCTTTTTCAGTGGGAAAAGCAAATTGGCTGACCCAAAAAAATTAAGATGCTAACCTTCCAGCCAGGGAGTGTATTCCTTTCCACCTCAGCTCTATGCCAACTGAATAAGGTCCAGAAATTAGTTAGCAGTTCATGGCATGACATAATTTTAAAAATTAATATGTTATTATAAGTAACTCATTTACAGTTAAATCAGATTCTAAACCAGTTGACTTTTCATTCTAGGCATGAGCTAACTGAGAAGCAAAATTGAGATAAGAAAGGGGCATCAAGGATTTTGCAGAGCTGTCCCTTAGAGCTATGCAGTGTAATGGAGTGAAACCTAAACTCCAGGTAGTGAACATGAATTATTTTTGTTACAATTATTTCCAATTAGGAAAATAACTCTGAGTCATGGAGCAGTGCTCCAACTTACACATGTACATCCATGGAGAACAAGTCACAGTGCATACTTAGCTGTTGCTAGTTGGTCACATTATAAACTATTTACTGAAAATCCCTTACTACGGTGTTGATCTCTCCACAGAATAGGAAAACATGAGGAGAGTGTTTTGCCTCCATCATAGCATATTATCTTACTTTCATGGCATTAACCAGCACATCCAACACTAACATATGAGATTTCCAATTATTCTTGTTTATTTTTCTGTGCTTCTTTGAAGTGCTATAAAGAACAGTACTTGTTAAGAAGCAATAATCCAGGAGAGAGGTTTGCAGATGCTGGCTGACAAGAAGCTCAACACAAGCCAGCAATGTGCATTTGCAGCCCAGAAATACAACTTTGTCCTGAGCTGCATCCAGAACAGCGTGACCAGCAGGGTGATGGAGGTGGTTCTCCCTCTCTACTCCAGTCTTGTGAGACCCCACCTGCAGTGTTGCATCCTGCTCTGGAGCTCTCTTGTAAGAAGGATCTGTTGGAGTGACTCCAGAGGAAGCCATGAGGGTGCTGCAAGGGCTGGAGCAGCTCTGCTCTGGAGCCAGGCTGAGGGAGCTGTGAGTGCTCAGCCTGACAAGGGAAGGCTCCAGGGAGACCTCAGAGCCCTTCCAGTGCATAAAGGAGCTCCAGGAGGGCTGTAGAGGGACTTTGGACAAGGGCCTGGAATGACGGGACAAGAAGGAATGGCTTTGTAGTGACAGAGGGCAGGGTCAGATGGGATTTGGGAAAAAGTTCTCAACTGTGAGGGTGGTGAGTCACTGGGATAAATCACCCAAAGAAAACTGTGGCTGCCCCATCCCTGGAAGTGTCCAAGGCCAGGTTGGATGGATCTTGGAACAGCCTGATCTAGTGGGGGATGCCCCTGCCCATTGGAACTGGATGATCTTTAAGCTCCCTTCCAACCCAAACCAGTCTGTGATTCCGTGACCCTTCAGAGACGTTACAGGTCTCTGAACCAGCTCTTAGCCAATCTGCTGTTAAAGGATTCCTTCACCTGGGAAGCTGAGAAATTGTACAGGTACATCTCCACTAAACCTTGCTTTCTGAAGAAGGGGGCTGCAACAGGCAGAAACAAGGTTTACTGCACCGGAGAAGCAACTAAGCAGTTAAGCAAAAGCAAAACTTAGAGTGGTCAACCATCAGCGAAGATTCCTATTGGCCAAGGAATAACATAAATGCCAAAGCAAAAGGTGAACTCAAAGGACTTACATGTTAGAGAATTTTTCACCAAGTTGTTGTCAATGCAACACAATTTATTACAAACTTAAAGTTTAAAAACCTGCCATTATGGCACTTCACTCATCACTTAATACTGAGCAATTTAGAAATAACAAGACCATTAATTAAGAGTAAATGCCATTCTGCTATCCATTAATCTTTTCTGCAAATAGATCCTCCAACATTTGGCTGAAAACAATCCACTGTGATCCTTCCTGCAAAGCCATGGGTCCCACTTAGCATACATACCTTTGACTTCAGAATTAAACACACCAAGAGCAGCTACACCCACAAGCCTGATGCTGGATGTGATGTAATTCACAACAGGTTACAACACAGTTAAATCCACAAGGCAGCAGGTTGATACAACTGTAAAACCATTGGATCACATGTTAAATGCTCTGGGTTTTCCACAAATGAAAGACTGCATACAGAATTATAGTAGAAACAGAGGCGTGTGTAAATAAGCAACATGACCTTTGAAATTTATAAATAGAATCAGAACATCTTTTAGTTTTATTGACTTATTTGCTTCATAACCAGATAATGCATTTTTATGGCTTGTTCTGATGCTTATCTATCACATTGGATGTTCAGGTCCTGGTTAACTTCCTGGGGCTACAGCACAACCAGAAGCAGAATTTCTAAAGTACTTTGGCAAAGCTTTTGTTTTTATAGTAATTTTAACATAATCAAACCAAACAAATTCAAGAAATGCTTTAGAAAAATATATTCACATTGCTTGATTGTAGCATTTTTGGTTAAAATATCAGAATTCCCAGACCACACCTAGAATAAGAAGCACTGCATTAAACTAAAGAGAAGGAAGTTTTAGGGACAGGTGTTATGGCAGTCTTCCTAGCAGTCAGTTGGGCACCTGAATACCTAATCTAGGATTGCCACAGATGGTTAAAAAACAGTCTGGACAAACACATCATGATTAGACACAAATATATGAAAAGCAGGAGGTTCATCTGGCTAATCACAGGGGCTCCATCCACCATACAGCCCTTTTATACAAATACTATAGCATGACAACCAACAATATTTTTAGATAATTAGTTCTGAATTGCACGTCAGTACAGCATCAGTATTACTCATCCCAAAAATCCTACTGCTTTTCAAAAATCATTCTCTCAAAAAACCCAGATCAAGATACTGGACGTTAAGTGGACCCGGGTAAAAATGCGAGAGTTTATACAGCAACTTACCAGATTGCAGGTCCTAAGAAAAGCAGTTTCTTTCCCACTCCATAAATGTTCATTTAAAATATTTAGGGAATAGGCTGAATGCTTATTTTTATGAACATGTGACTACAAAATGTATAGACTCTTACTGAAAAAATACTAATAAAAATTAAGCCCTTTTTCACTATGTGCTAGTGCAGTATGCCATGCTTTGCTTTTCAGGAATATTTTTTTAATCTGTGGCATATAAGCTAAAATATCAATTTATAATGAAAATCTTATCTTAATTGCAATAAAGCAAATGATACACTTAATAGGATGTGCATGCTCTTTCCAAGGAGCTTATTGTATTGCCCTATCAGTTAAGAAAGCAATATGCCATCTGCAGATGTTTATGTATGAAATCCTGCAGAGGGAAAACATTTGAACTACAGAACAGATTAAATAATTGAAAATTAAATTGCATGATAAGGTGTTTGACAGGGTGGAGGGAAGCAGCACAGTGGAGGAAAATCCATCCCCATGACTACTGGTCCTTCCTCCTCCCTGCTCACTGTTGTTCGCCTCTTCTTGGATTCCAGAGCTTGTTTTATTCCTCAGCAGCCTTCCTTACAGCCTGGCAGATTCAGTCCTGTTGGAAATTAGGGATCAGTGCTTTGTTTTAGACAGAGAAGAAAGGAGAGTTTAAATATCGCTTTAGGAGAGATGACTTTGCTCTGGATTCTTTTATACAGAAAGAAGATGTGTTTGCTGGCTCTGAGAGAAAAGGAAAATTGTTAAAGGCAGTGTGGATATGACTTGAATTTTTCATCAGGTAAGAAGTCAGAAAATCCATAAAACTGTGACAAAAGTTACTGGAATGTCTTTTAAAGCATTATTTTATTCTCTAAAACCTATATTTAAAATTGAATGTAAATTTTCCTCTACATTTTGTCTGTGCAATACTTAGGAACTTAATAAACAATACTTGTAATTGAAACATTTACTCGTCACCTTGGAAGGACGGGACTGTTCATCTTTAGCATAGATAAGAAAATACTTGGAAAGAAAGCCTTTCTAAAACTTATTTTATTTTAGACCTTTCTTTTGCTTATGAACTTTTCAGTAATTCTTCTGCAGACAGAGAAATGAAACAACAAGGCTAAGGGGTTTATAATAACTTATAGTGTTAAACTCTTACTGTGGTAGACAATCTTTTCCAAAATGCATGGATTAGAGGGTGAAGTAATTAGTTCTTTCTATTAAACACTTCAATTCTGGTATCAGCTATAGTTGTGGTTCAAGGATGCTCATTCCAATAACATTTATTTATTAGATTTAAAAATGCCAGTATGTATTACAATATAGTTCAACATGCTGCAGTAAATACTAGAGTAACTTGTTTTTTTAATTCTGTGAATACTCCAGATGTTTACCAAGACAGGTGTAATTGTTTTATTGCCAAGGAAATTGCAGAATGGTGTTTACTAAAGACTGCATTCTTTAACACCCAGCACAAACCAAAGAGTGAAAAGAAATTTCACATTTTCCTGAGAAAAGGACAGTGTAGATGCAGAGTGTGCCTAAAACTGATGTAGCAAGTGAACTGATGAGATAAGTACAGGGGCTTTTCCCAAACAGAAAATGCCAAAGAAGCCCTACCACCCTGGATTCCTGGGAGAGGACATTCAACATTTGCTTATCAAACTGTATTGTGCATCCATGGAGAAATAAGCAAGCTTAACAAATAGTGCATAAAATATTTCAAACTTGGCTCAGCCTCATGGCCTTTTGAGTCCCCACAGCTTCTCCTGGGAAGAGCAGAGTTTTTCTTTGAAGGTATCAGGTCTGTGCCAGCCAGGTGAACACCACGGGTACTGCAAAGAGAAAGATCCCTCTTGGGGCAAAGCAGCCAGACTTCAGATCCTCACACTTCTGAAGTGACAGTAAATCTCATCGGGGCAGCAACTGCCACTGTTGGTGGTAAATTTACCATTTACTGCCTCCTGTCCTTCCAGCACATGCCCCCTTCGGTGTGACAAATCCAGCCAGGCAATTAATGCTGCTCCAGGGACAGGTGGCTTACAGTGCATTCCGGGGAACAGGTGGCCTGAAGGTGCTGTTGCCCAACCACATCATCGCGTTCCACAGGATGTGGCCATGTAAGAGTCACAGTCCCCGGCCTTTCTCCTGGACCCAGTAGCAGAAGAGTTTTTGGAGGCTGCTGGGCACACAGTGGAGTATCCAGCTCTCGGTGTTGCCCTACTGAAGTAGGGACACCTGCAAGGGACTGCAAAATCTATCAGAGACACCAGACTTCCATAGCTTTTGCAGCAGGACTGTAGAGTTTTCCAGGTCAATCCTGCAATAGCTGTAACCAAGCCAGGTACATTATTTAGGGAGACTATGGGGCTTAATGTTAGCCCTGACCACAAATTAAGTAATTTTTGGGACATTAGGGCCACAGAGAGTCACATAAATCTACAGCCACTTCCCACTTCAACATGAGTATGCTGATTGAAAAGGATATTTCAATCAGAATGAGAGTGGTAATAGATGCTCCAAAGGCGAGCATGGTGTTGTTTTTTGGATTTTTTTTAGAATCCTAATTTGAAGCACCCAAACCTATGTCAAACGAAGTGCCAGGATAAAGCAGTCCAGGATATAAATCTGGCTGGAATATTATTTGAATGTCTGTAGGAAAACAACTACAGAATCATAATTCCAGTTTAACCCTGGATTTAGTGTTAATTTTGTACAAGCAACCAAACATTTTTTTACCCCTTAGTAATTAAATAATGGCAAGTGTTTCTATGAAAAGGTTGACGAATCTTCTACACATAAGCAGGTCATTTCTAGTAATAATAAAACATCCACCTATCCCTTCTTCTTTTTGTGTATCCTCTAACTTCCCACTGCTTCTTCATTCTCCTTTCTCCACAGGATCTCAACACCATTACTAGGGGTGAAGAAAAATCTCTTTCCAGCTAGTTTTCCAATAACTTCACAAGTGAATTAAGGTGAGTTAAAGTTGAGTTTTGAAAGATATATGTGTAGAAGATATATCCATTACACATTTTTAAATTTTAAAAGTAACTCTTTTCATACTTCACTTTTGCTTTCCCAGGTTGGAAACAACCTCTTTCTGGCCAGAAAGCTGGTGAGCCTTTCAATTAAGATTAATTTTTGCACTCAGTGATAAATTCAAACCCATCAAAATATTCTCTTGAACCTAATTCTTCCCATTAATATTACTTTTAAAACCAAAGAACTGTGCTAATACCAGATATTTTTGCTTGACTCCTATTTAAGTTAGAGCTGAAAGAGGAATAAGTGTAAGTACAATGTGAGCTTTGTTTTGTTTACATTTTTCTCAGGTTAGATTTAGGAAAAAGGGCATACTAGCTTCAATGCATTAGGAGAAGAGCCAACTCCCTTTAAGATTCATGGAAGTTTTGAATACCATTTGAGCTCAAGCACACATAATTTTGATTAATTCAGGAGGATTGAGTGTATTAACTCACATCGCTTTGTAGTTCTGAAGAAAATATAAGTGTGATGGCTAAGCTAGCAGAGTGATGGCAGGACCCAGTTCTTCTTTTCTGGTAATACAAAAGCAACAGATTATCCTCACTGGAATCCAATAAACCTTGTTAAATCTTCACAAGAAACAGACCTTAGAATACTTTATTCTGAATAGCAAACTTTCTCCACAACTAGTAAAAGAGGATTTGTATGAAAGTGTCCCTACAAGTTTAGTCAGAGCTGCTATTACAGCTATTTCTTGTGCGCCGCAGTTATAGATCTGTAGCACAATTGGTACAGAACCTCAGAAAGGTGACATCAACTTCCTTCCACAGAAATACATAAGCCCACTGATAACCATGTGCTTTTCCAGTTCTGTAATTAATCATGGTAGATTTGCTCAGAACTTTAAGGACAACGACTACAATGATAGACCCATAGTACTCCCTGCTTTGAAAATCTCCATGCAAAGTATATCCTAAATAATACAAGGTTTTGTCCATAGGTTGGAAGATGCTTCAGGATGGATAAAGCCATTCAGCATCCCAGTGAGATCCTGTCTAATGAAACTGTCTCTAACATTAGCCTTTCTCAGTTCTTGAACTTCAATACATGCCAACTTTCCTTCCTTGCAGAATTCCTGCTTATTACAGCTTACACATTGGTTACACTAGTGGGGCTTGTTGGAAATCTTTGTTTAATTATTATAATAAAGAGACGGAAAGAAGCTCAAAATGTTACCAACATTTTGATTGCCAACCTCTCTTTATCAGATGTCTTGATCTGTATCATGTGCATCCCTGTCACAGTTGCATATACCTTAATGGACCACTGGATATTTGGGGAAGCAATGTGTAAAATAGGCTCTTTCATACAAAGTTTATCTGTCACAGTCTCCATTTTCTCACTTGTACTCATTGCCATTGAGAGATATCAGTTAATTGTGAACCCACGTGGCTGGAAGCCTAATATCTCACATGCTTATTGGGGAATTCTTTTCATCTGGGGGCTTTCCCTCATCATATCCACTCCTTTTTTAGTATTTCACCAAATAACAGATGAACCCTTCAAACATCTGTCTTTCCATAGTGATTTCTACAAGAACAAGGTTGCTTGCATCGAAGCATGGCCATCTCTTACAGAGAGACTGATTTTCACTACTAGCCTGCTGGTTTTCCAGTACTGCTTCCCACTGGGGTTTATTTTTATCTGCTATCTCAGGATATTTGTATGTCTTCGAAGGAGACGTGGTAAAATAGACAGGATGAGAGAGAATGAGAACAGGTTGAGTGAAAACAAAAGGATTAATATGATGCTGGTATCAATTGTTGTGACCTTTGCAGCTTGCTGGTTGCCTCTCAATATATTCAATGTGGTTTTTGACTGGAACTATGAGGCACTAATGAGCTGTAATCATAACCTGGCATTTACAATCTGCCACCTTGTGGCCATGATCTCAACATGTATCAATCCCATCTTTTATGGATTTCTGAACAGGAACTTTCAGAAGGATTTGGTAGTATTAGCTCACCACTGCAGATGCTCAGCATCACAAGAGGAATATGAAAATATTGCCCTTTCAAACCTGCAAACAGATGCATCTAAGGGATCTCTGAAGTTAAATAATCCCCATGTGGATATATAAAATAATCTAACTGCAGTTTCCAAAATTCTGTATTTTGTTGCAGATGGCCTCTTTCTGCAGATCTTGGTCATGTTACCACCAAGTTTAGAGGAAGTCTTTGCCTTTTAGTTCAGCAAAACCAGGATTATGCTCCAATAGGCACACTCTTAACAGGTACTTTATGATAGTATTAATGCTAATAAACCACTTCCAAGAGTCCTAAAGATCAATAATAATGAATTATAAACAATATTAACATCTTACTTTTTTAATCCACAGTTTCCAAGTCACTGGCATGTTACCTTTACTCCAATAAAAATTGTTCCATTTCAGCCACTGATAGGGATGTCCTTCATAAACACCTGGCTTCCCCAGGTAAACCCTAAACACTGTGGTATTCCTAACTTCAACAGCCTTTCACACACTGTTTTCTGGCATTTTTGTTTTCCAACCCTACATCCCTACCTTCCCTGGTTAATCTGTAGTTTACAAGCAGTTCACACTGTAAGGAAGGCCCTTGAATTCATCCTAAAATCCACCACCTTCCTTTCAACCCCTCGAGCTGTTTGCTTTGGTTTAGTGTTCAGTCCAAAAATTGTATTTTAACAAGGGAAAAGGCTAGAGCTGGAATTTTATTTTTTTTAATGAACACTAAAACAGGACTCATTTCATGTATTACAAGTTCCACTCAGAATGATGTTGTTCAAGATGAAATACATACTTAGCATTTCTCCTAAAAGCAATGCATTCTCCAAACCACCAGAAAAGGTCATTGCTTCTTATCTTACCATCATCCCTGGGCCTTACAACAGATGTTTTAGAATCTCCATAATCAAAAAACCACACTATGAATCCAGAGTAAATTTTGTTTTAGCTACTTACTCAGATTTCTCTTTGAGTAGAAATTTAGGTTTGCATTTTAATTTCAGCAATATTTTTCCCCACATTTCTGTACTAGTAAGAGGGCACACTTGAGCAGATGTGGTCATTTCTGCCCACAGAGGCACAGTTTCTGTGTTTGAAAATAGTTTCTTTTGTAACACAGTGCAAAGTAGCTTAAAGGTATAATGCTGAACACAATTTTTCTTAAACTAAAATATTTTAAAAACCACTTTCCAGTGTGGCCATAAGAAATACCCAAACTTATTTGTCATCCATAATATAGTGACAACATAAATAATTAGTTAATATCGAGCTGTTTAAATACAGTACGTAGAACACTTTAGTCCAGTAACTCACCATGCTTCCTCTTGTTCAAATTAAATATAAGTAATTACTTGTACTGCTAAAGCCCCTTCTTTATTTTCTTCTGAGTTTCAAAAACCCCTGTTTTAACTCTAGTACATAAGATTTCTTGAAAATATTCTCTAACTTTAGCAATTTATCAATGCCCCACTTAAGCAAAAAGAATTAACATTCAAATTACAAGGATCTTCTTGATGACTCAGCTGTGATGAAACTCACCTTAAAGCTATAAAGTTCTCTTGGAGAGACAATCAGTTTACATAGCCATCTGGTTCTTGAAGGATTCCTTCAGGTCACAGTTCTCTTGTTACAGCATTAGTTCAGACTTGCTGCACCACTCTGCTCATTAAAGGAGCTCTGCCAGAAGAGCCTCACCAACTCATGCAGATCCTCAGGTTTGTTAAGGGCCCCCTGATTCACACTGAGATAAAAGACCTCGGTGAAATCTCTTGTGTCTGAGCACATTGAAGTCATAAGGGCAGCCTCATCACAAGAGCAAGAATGGCAGAATTAGTGATGTGGCAATCAAGTATCTGAGTGATAGGTACAGACCAGCTTTGACATAATTTAGGGGTTTTTTAACCCTATTTGATTTAATTAAATCAAATAACATGCATTTAGAATGGATTACACAAGCCTTAACTTAAACACCTGCCTTGTGCACCATAGAAAAGAAACCAGAAGATGGGTAAGTACCTAATAAAGGCCAATGATGAGACCATTGAGAGTATCTCAGTATTAACTATTTCTGTGAACTCCAGCCTGGGTCACTGAGCTGCCTTTACTGCTGATGCACATCATCTGTTTGTTCAGCACGACAGGCATTTAATCGCGTTAAAAGCAGTAACTTGCTTCTCTCACCACTGAGACTCCTGGGTAACAAAGTCATTCACTGTCTTCATTACATCTAGCTTAACTGAAAGCAAATCTGATCCAGGAACTTCACTTTTCTTGGAGATTCCAGTACCTGTATAGAAAGCCTTCTGCTCCTGTCACAAGGTCATTCACTGAACAGATCATTTTAACAAATGCTGGTGTCACCCCTGCTAGAGGCTGGGCTATCAGCTGGATTTCCCTGGGTTTGGAGCACAAATCTCTATCACCATCTTCCTCATATTTAAGTACACTGTTTACAGCTTCAGGGGCCATGCTTAAAGCATTTTACAAGCATATGACATTCACAGGTTACTCTAATTTATTAATGCTATCACAATAGTTCAGATTACTCTCATTGGCAAATGTCTCAGACAGTATTATGTGTTTGAATCAGGCCCAGCTGAGATTCCCATGTGTGAATTTGGCCTAAGTGTCTCTCATAGCATCCTATCCCATAGACAAGCCCAAGTGTGCTTACTTTTACAGCAGAGGTGGTTTTAGTATCATGTCCCAACCATGAAATGAATTCTGGTTCAAATTACGTGATGCTGATGGATGCTCTCTCTACTGTCTCTCCCTAGAAGTGCTTGGGCAGTATGCATTAGGTAAAAAAAAAAAGAAATTGCCATCACTTTTTGTAACATCATTTGTCTACTCCTGACATCCTGATCAATTTTTCCTTCCAGTCTGAATCTTGGTATAAGAGGGTTCTTCATTAGCAGGTGGGAGCTCTCTGAGCAATGACACTGCTTCAGAATCAGAAGTGTACAATAATACTTGTGCCTTGATTTCTCCTTTTCATTTCTTTCTCACAATTTTCATTTGACTCAAGTGCTGACGGATGCTCCATTTCTGTTCTGAGCATTCAGCCATCAAGTATCTGTCCTTAATGCTGCACTTGTAACAATCATTTTTAATGGAACAGAGGATCCTCACTGTCTCAAAGACGTCACCCTCAGCGCTGCACGTTCTCTTACTACATCCACTGGCTTCCTGTGCATCCTGATACTGAACTTCCAAGCAAGTCAGCAGGAGTCAATTGACTGTGACAGGAATAGAAACAAAGAGCAGTTGCTTGTTTTTAAAGCCTAAGTATTACGGACTCCAACGCGGTGTGTGGCAGTGGTAAATGTAACTGCAATATGCAGGACTTAAAGATTGCTCAAGGTAAACTGGCAAATGTTGCCCTGTCTTGGGTAATGCTCATGACTTTATTTTCCCTTGTTTTATTGGTATAGCAAGTAGAAAAAACACTAACAGCCTTTCTCAGCAGAAAGTTGTTACCTGGTGCAACCGGCTGGAGGACGGTGAGCTTCCTCCGGGGAGCAGCACCATGAAATTAACTACAGAAAGCTAGAGGGGGAGCCTGAACTCCCAGATGCTATTCCAGTGTAGAAAGTCTTAGTTTTTAAAAAATAAAAAACTGCATCAGAGCTTTGTTTGAGTGGTTTGATCATGCATACCAGACCAATATATTTATAAACATCCTTGTAAATGAACTGTGTCCTTACATGTCTGTGTATTTTATGGTTGCTTGGTTTCACTTTAAGCACATATAACTAGGGTCAGATACTTGGGAACTGGCATCCACTGGGGAAATTATTCTGTTGAGCAAAGAGCTCTATTGATTATTGACTGTAATCCTGTCTGTGGACAAAGGCAGTGCCAGTGCTGTGTGTGATTTAAAGACTTTGATTTCTCCCATTGACTGACAAATAAATACTACCCTGTGTTAAATGATCACCTGCCCAGCTGGTAAATTGTACTGTGTGTAACTGGGATAGGACACTTCTCATTCAAATGGGGCACTAGAACACTAAGAATCACCAAAAGGTCCAAAGAAGCATCCAAATGTCCAAGAAATAGCCAAAGCCTGCTGCAGGTTGAAGGGATGGCCATGGAGCAAACAGAGCATGGCTCAAGGGTACAAAGGTACTCAGGAAGGGACCTGACCATACTTCAGCCGTGTGAGGGAGCTGCTGACCCAGTGGAGACAAATGAGAAGGAGGAGAGGATGCAAAAACTGCTCTGAGGAGAAGGGGTGACCTACAGAGATGTTCTGACAAACCCAGAGGGGTACAAAGTACACTCCAAAGATAGCAGTGTGCTAAGGTAACCCTCTAAAGCATCAGGATGAGCTAAGAGAAGAGAGAGAAAAAAAAACCCCAAAGAGAAATTTAAAAGCAACAGGGTATGTGACAAACAAGAAAAAAATTTAAAAATAGGAATAGCCAGCTTAAAAAAAATGAGACAGAAAAATTTTAAAAGCTAGGGGTTACAAGGCAGAGGAGGAAAAAAATGAAAACAGGGTCAGAAAAATAGATAAAAATAGAGATAGAAAAGTAATTTAAAAATAAGAGGAGAGTGAATCTGTAGCAAAGCTTTGAGAAACCCCACAATGAAAGGTCAGACAGGCTGCAGAACTCAGTGGAACCTCATAGACTCCATAAACATTGTCCTTTCAATTCTATGCTAATAAGACACTTAGAAATATTCCACAATGGCAACTGTAGAATTATCTTGTCTTCTATCACTCATTTTTAAACAAGGTTCCTTTGGTTTCCATGCAAAGGCACTGACTGATGTCTTTTATTTCATTTCCATTTCATTTCATTTCACTTCATTTCATTTCTTTCATTTCATTTCATAGATTTCTCCATTAGTCACAGGCTATTTACATAATGTGATGGAATTGGCACCTGTGTGGAGCTATTCTCTGCAGAATTCACTTCACCCTCATACCTAGTGAGGAAAACCTGTTAATTCATGTAGATGTCAGGGTTGTAACAGCTTCAAGAATTAGTTCTTCCAGCCACGAGTGGCTACGAGAGTCACAAGAAGCTCTGAAAGTTTAAGCTCCCTCTACAAGAGAACCTCTTATCTCCTCTTGCCAGCTCCATTTTAGGTTGTAGACTTCTGCAGTGCTTAATTCCATGGATCAGGCCCACAGTGCTGGAGGTGACTGGGAGAGGCAGAGATTTCCCAGGCACACCTATCTCCACCCCCACAGGCTCCCACGGCACCCTTACGTTCCCCAGCACGTTCAGATCTCTGCTGTCCTCAATAAGCAGATTTGTCTACTAACAAGTTACAAAATTATTACTTTTGAGACTACAATAATTTGGATGGTATAGTTATGTCAGATGATGCCATGTTTTAATTTCTACCTTGAAGCCGTCTCAGGATTTGCCATCATTACAACTCCTAAAAACCAACTCATGACTGTAGTATGATCCTATTCCCACATTTTCTGAAGTAATTGGATAATGGAAGCTGTTCGATCCCCATGAGATTATTAGGTTTGGGGGTGGGAGTGGTATTTGGATTTTGTTTGCTTTTCAAATAAATCCAACCACTGTTTTCTTACACATGAGAAGTAAACCTAGGCAAGAATAAAAGTCAAGAATCTTTGTGTGGATCAAAATAAAAGATCCCAGAACAATTTCTCCACAGCCAACTGTCCCATTATTCTGGAATTTTCTCAACAAAACTATCTAGCTGCCTCTCCTTTTACATAACTACAGGAACCTAACAGCAACTATTACCTCACAGTCCTTACCCATTCCCAGTGCCTCTTGGGCAGATTCCACTGCCGAAGGAGCTCTCCTCAGCTGCAGGAATGAACGCCAAATAGCCTAAATTCTGGGAAAGGGGCCTGACTCTGAAGTGGCAGGGAAGGAGCTGCATTTCACAGAGCAGAACAGAGCTGAGACAAGATCTCAACAGAGCTCAGACCCTGGAAGAGACTCGGGAAGATTCTGCAAGAAAATGTAGATACAGTTTACAAGTCTCAGAGCAGATTGTAACAGCAGGTGTATATATATATATATATATACACACACACATATATGTTTGTGTGTGTGCGTGTATGTGTGTGTGTGTGTTTAGCTCAACACACGCAGCTATCTGGGCTGCCAGAGAAAAGATTGTATTTGAGCATCATGTTTTCACAGGACATTCTTACAAAGAAAAAAAGACACAGGCACCATTTCATATTTAACTTGCACAGGTGAAAAATCCCCATACAAACTGCAGCCATGTCCAGAGAATTGCGAGAGACAGGCAGTCCCTGCAGGAGCACAAAGTCATCATGCACCTGAGATGTCATCGAGGGACTCCCAGCCTCCTGCAAGGCTTGGGAGCTCTTACAGCAAAGAGCAGGGAGAGCCCTGGACAGTGGATTGCTCCAGCTGTGATGCAGGATGGGTACTTCACACCCTCACTGGGGGGCTCTAAGTGTCTTTTGAGGAGCTGCAAAGTAAAGGTCAGAGGGACCTCACCATACCCACAGGGTAAACCCTTGGGAGGCCAGTCAGCAAATAATCTCTTTTAAGATATCCAGACCACTATTTCTCTATTTGTAAAGAATATCTTTGGCAGTCAGTCTAGCAATGCTGTCAGCATGGCATGATACCCTATCCAGCACACATTTACATTTGTGCATTTCAGATGGCTTTAAGTGTCTTATTGCTCCCAGCGCTTTATTCCCAGACCTTTCTGACCCTATGAGCAGGTCAAGTTCTCACTTACACCAAAGGCATCCTGCATTCCTGCCCTGGACAGAAAGCAGAGATCTCCTCCTTGGGACTGGAGTCATTCATGTCAACCAATATCAAATATGTGTGCAGGGCACCCTGGGCTTTCTCCTGGAACTGGCTCTCAAGGCCTCGTGCTACCCACACCGGCCGTCTCCAGCTCTTTGTGGTGGGTGGAAGCAGGAACAACTGTGGAAAATGTCACACTCCAATGGTTTTGAATGCCAGCATCTGTGTTAGTGACCATAAACCTGATCCCAGGGGAGTACATTCTCCAAGGGCATCCACAGCCTCTGAGCACTGCAGAACCTCCTACCAACCCAGCAGGGTCAGATCCCCAGTACTCATCAGACAGAAACCACAAAACCTGAGGCACATGAGACCATCTTTTGAAATGGTCTTTTTTAACTAAATCCAGCTAAAACTTTGCCTGTATTTAGGCATTCAAACAAAACCATTGACATACTCCACTGAGCCATCAGCTGAAGGAAGGGAAGTCCCGTGACTGACTGGGAACAAAATTCCAGGCTTCTAATTAAAGATGAACTTGAGGCTCCTTTAAAAATTTGCCACAGAATTAGCACTGAATCAAAAAGCGAAATCTGAGTTGACTGAAAGGTCAATAAACACAGGGAGATAATTATTGCTTGATGTTCCAGGATACCTAAGCTCTGACACTAAATTTAAAAAAAAAAAGCTTTTGATGAACGATAACAAAAACTTTCTTTTTTCCCATCCCTCATGCAAACAGACCAGACGCAGACACACTGAGGGCACTATGCAAGAAAAACCCAACAATCATGGAAGTTCAAGTATCCTGTTAAACCTCACATCTTTATTCATTGACATACACAAAAAAAAATCAAATATTTCATGGGAAAAGTTTGGGGGGGTTTTGTTAGCATCATTAACTTTGCTGACTTATCAATTTACAGTTGATTAGCTTTTGCTTTGGGCCCTTGCCTCTTTCTAAAGAAAAATATACAGTGTTTTAAGATTTTAGGAGTATTCAAGTCATGTTAAAAGGCTGAGGTGAATATTAAAATACTTTCAGTGTGTTTCTGCATGGAAGGGATCTGCAGCAGCTGTAGAAAAAGCATCTGAGAATAGCATCAGCAAGTTATGAGGAAAAACAAATTATGAACAAAGAAAAATTATGAACAGTCAATTTAATTTAATCAAGGGTTACTGTACATCTGCTGCTAAGAAAAAATAGCTGTTTCTTGTTTTCTTGGAAAAGCTCAAAAGAGTCAGCTGCTAGTTTGACAATTATGTAGAATCTAAAAAGATACAGAATGATTGAACTGTTGAGGATGTGAAGGGGCCTCTTGATATCATCTAGTGTAACCCCTCCTGCTCAGTAAGACAAAATTCTTTTTCTGAAGCATAATCATAAATTTACCTAATTAAAACGTCACCAGAAAGCTGCTCCTGGGCAGGTGTCATTGAACCACCACTGACCTCACTGGGAAGTTTGGTGCTGCTCCAGTTCAGGAACTCCCCACTCTGAAGGATTCTTTTTTCTCTCTCCCACTTCATGTTGCTGACAAACTGGGAGCTGAAGTCTCTCAGAAAAACCAAAATCTCCCAGTGGAGGGCACTTAAGCTGCCAGCGTGAAGGCAGAAGTGAGCAGCCATGATATGCAGCTGCTGATGGAGCAGGCATGAGGCTGGTTTGTCTGGGCAGATGTGCAAGCAAAAAGTAATTCTATTTTCCTTTTTTTTTGTGCAACAGATGAAACCAGGGCTGAAATCAATAGAAATTAATTTCCTGCCCACTTCATCTGTGGGATCCTGATAGGCTTGAAAGTTTATATTTCAGTACGTGGTACAGATAGAGAAACAAGCACCAGCAGAACTGCCTTAGATGACCAGAATCCAGGGACCCTGCAAATTACTGCCATCTACATTTCATATTAAATATACCTAGAGGATGCTTGTCAAACCTGATCTTCATGAATATGTGTCAACCTTTTATACTGACTTCATTTGCTTCACCTTGAGAGCAATCGAGCTGGTCCCCGAGGCAGGTATTGCTCATATGCCACCTTTAACAATCTGATTAGTGCTGTGTTTGCTCTGAAAGCTGGAGCCTCAGTGCACAGCATCTAAATGAGGTCCCCTGAACACAGCACACAGCCTGGCCCCAGCTCCAGCCCTGTCTTGGAGAGGTCCATGCTCACCATTTGCTGCTCCTGCTATGCCTGTGCTATTTTGAGCTTCCAGCACTATTGGAATTGTGATGGAAAAATTTATAAATAAGGCTTTGGTCAAGATGTCTGCTCAGCCCACCATAATACTTTTCTGCAGGTAGTTGAACCAGCACTGTGTTATGCAGCCATCATAGTACAGGTTCACACACCCTGCTCTTCCTTTACCCATTTCCTTAGACCTACTTTTACGCACTTTGCTTTCTCTCCTGCTCTTCTTGCAAACCTATATGCCTGGATTTAAATTTACTTTCGCTCTGACATTATTTAACCAGCTGGAAAGAAAGCAAACTTATGCTCTTGGCAATAAAATGGGTCCTTTACTCCTTGAAAACCTCATTCTACCACTTGCCCAACACCCACCCTCCGCATAAGGTGCCACTTCTGCAGCACCTGGCCAGCCCTGTGCCCACCACCCTATGTCCAGCCCTCTGGGCACACCTTCCACATCAAGTCAGGTGGAAAACCAGATACTGACAAGTCCTTCGTATCAAATTGCACACATCCCAGCGTCAGCTTTAGGCAACACTAAAAATAAAATAACAGTTCACCTAAAATCATTCATTTCTAGATAAATTGTTATGAAGAATTTTTGGTAGACCAAAAACTCCTTTCAAAGCAAATTATTAGGGCTGTATAAAACCCCTTCTTTTTCCTCTACTGTTCAGTGCTCACGTTAATCTCCTGTCTAGTTTTAACATCTCAGCAGTCATCTTCCTGCAAAAATGAACACTTTGCAGTCCTAATCAAAAAGCCTTGAAAGGCTCCAGAATTCCCAAGGGGTGACAGAGGTACAATGGATTTCTCCTTCACACAGTGACGAACCTTCTTAAATGTCCCCAGCTGCAGCCAAGACAGAAATCTGGCTCACATAGCACTGACTTCAGTGCACTGAGTACATCACAAGTGAACCACTTTGGTGCCAGAGGTAGGAAATGTGTTATTATCTGGGATGGTTACAGAGAGAGGAAGATTTCTTCCAGGCTGAGTTTCCACAATACAAATGGGAAATGGATTACTCCTTTCTCAAAGGTCATCACCCATTTCCAGAATCTTCCAGTGCTCAGCTGGCTCTACCTGGATTTTCAGTTTCCTTTTCCCTCCTTCTCTCTACCACCCCCTCACTTACTGGGAAAGAGCAGAGATAACATTTCTCGTAGGATTTAGCAAGAACACCTACATGATGCAAGGACCAGGATTTAACAACCTGTAATTCAGGTTTACCAATCAGGAGAGTGAAAATCGAAGGTTTGATGGGGGGGTGGGGGGGTGTGGAAACAAACAAAAACCTAACCAAAGAAAAATACACTAACATTAAGCAAATAATGGGATTTTTAGTAGCATAATCCCTGCACACTGAGCTACCAAATACCAGACTCATCCTTTTCCTTCCCAGAGATTTTGACAGCACTGTGCTTTCCACAGCACACCCGAGACACTCAGAAAACACTGGACCTGCAGTACAGCAGCTGTGCAGGAATTCCTCAAAAGACATTTTCCACCTTTTTCACCTCTGCAGAGGTGAGGCACACATCAGCCAAAGAAGCTTCCATCCCACTCTCACCTCACCACTTCCACCAACAGGTTCAGCAAAGTCCACATCCACATTCTCAGCCTGGCTGCACCCATAGCACCAGGGCTGGGTCAGCACAGCTACACCAGCTGGAAGTTCAGATCAACATCCTTGTGATCTCTAGCTCAACACCAGCTTGAGCTTTCCTAGGGCAATCAGTGTACTGCCAACATGATCAGACAACTTTCCCATGCATGAATTTTGCCCTTTAAATACTTCCAAAATGTGATGGTTTTGGTTATCACAAAGAATACACATTTGCAGATCAGCTCACTCATTTTACATGTAACAAAAGGTCAGGACAAACTCAGCTCTAGATCCCTGCCCAGGTTTACTTATTCTGCTTTGACTCCCAGCAGTGCCTGTGAGGTCCAGCAATTCATTTCTGCATGTTCCTGGAGTACCTGCAACGTTTCCTTGCACCATTCCCATGTCAGCTCTTCTTCCCAAGCAAATCAGACCTCTGTTTGCCAAAGTACCACACCTCACACCAACACTCCTACAGACAGTGTTCAGACACTGTATTATCAATTAATTCATGCAGCTGCATTTAAACAAAACGCTAAGAGAATTCAGACCAGCTTTGTGCATGAGCTGCCCGAGCTCTCTGCTGAGTTCCACACCATGCTCATTATTCTGTGAATAAAGCTGAAATTTCCATGTACTTTTTCATTTAGTGACCTCAATGTAAATACAAAGAGTCTGAATTTATGAAACAATCAGATTTTTTCTTGGCTCGGTTTTGAAAAAAGGAAGAAAAATAACCAAATGTCTCTCCCCATCTCACTCTTTAAATGTATTGACATTTTGTCTTGTTATCTCTGGATCCTCAGTCACAAGGCTTGGTGGAATTGCTTCAGTCCATAATAATTACTTGTCCATATCATAAACCCATTATGGTATGATCTGTCATTATTGGCATATATTGTCATTATTGTCATTATCTACCACCCTTGTTTGGCCAAGGCAGCAGCTGCGGTGGTCACACCTGTAGTACAGACTGGGTTGGGCAGTTCAGACAACACAGCAAGTACCTGCACAAGGCGTATCTTTAGATGGGAGAATTGTTCACTTTTTTGAAAAAGAAGCAAATCAACAAAAATTTAAGAGGAGTGGTAATTTTATCGCCATAATTCCTGCTAGTCTTTTATGGGTACAAACTATTTTTGCTTTGCAGAAAATCAAGGCAGAATTATGCTTAGATTGTATCTAATTAATTTTTCATACTAAAAACCTTCTTGTTGCCAGATGGCTGATATGTGGCCATTTAGAAACTAGAAGGTACCAGTCAGAAAACAGACAAAGCCCTCAATTTGTTCACTGAGTCCCCTTTTTACCTATGGCCTGGCTAGACAGATTGTACTATACACCTTTGAACAGGGAAGTCATTGTAATCTTTACCATTTTAGTGCTTCTCTCTAGCTGTCAGAATTATTCTTTCTCATTCAAAGCCATCACTCTCCAGGGTAAAATACAGGAGGGAGAGAGTATCAACCTTAGAGTTATCTTTCACTGTATCAAAAGATCTTTGTGTCATCATCATCATCTAACCTGGGGCTCTTGAGAAAGAAGCACATGGAAACCAAGAGCCTGGGTCTGCTCTGGCTCCTTTTGTCACCTCCAAGGTACAGTTTGCTGGCAAAGGAAGAGCATCCCCACCAGGGCAGCTGAGCACAGGACAGAGAGTGCTGTCAAATCTAGCACAACCCACAGCACAGTCCCAAGTTTGTCAATGCCTGTGCAGAGAGGAGCAAAGCCCCATCTCCCTCTCATAGGTGAAGCCTGGGCTTGCACCAACGGGGCAATGGCATTTCTGTCCTGTGTGCCAGCTACCTGCTGGCTAACTCTTGACAGAATATCACACAGAAAGGAAAAGACTGGGCCTTAATTATAGTCCTTCTGTTATTCAACTCAGGGGTTTTATTAAAGGGAAAAAAGCATAGAGAGCAGCTAATCTGCTGCTTTTAACAAATTAAGGTCTGGAGATTGATTTTTCAAGTGATTAGTGGTGGAAACACACATTTTCACAACTCAAAATCTTTGCATTTTTATCCAGCTGCTGTTTTCATTAACCAAGGAAGGGTCAGAGAGGGACAGTTAACAGCCAACACCAGCCTCAAATACTAATGGATTTATTACCACAGCACACAGATTTAAAAACCTGTATTGCAGCTCTGTTCCCATAATCCCAGGAGCTCCACAGGTGCATCTTAATTAGAAGCAAAAGCTGTTGCTGTACCTTTGCACGTATGATTCTTTCACAAAAAGACATGACTTGCTGGACAAAACTCCTCCCAGCTTCGCCCAAGCCATTGCCTGTCTCCAGCAGCATTTAGCACCATCGCCCCTCTGCTCAAGATAGAAGCTCTAATGACAGCAGCTGCCAGCAGCCTGTGGGCTAAAATAGGAATGGGAATGGCTCAGAGACAGATGATAGCCCCTGAAGGGTGCTAACAATGAGCACAGTGGCATCAGACAGAGCAGACAGCCCCTGAGCTTGCTGTGCTCCTTCCCTCGAGTGTCCAGAACTCACAGCTGATTGTTGCTGGGACTGGGAACACTGAGTGCCCAGCACTCACCAAATGGACCTCCAGGTGAACACAAGACACAGAAACTACAATCAGAAAACCTGCTAGATTAATAACTAGATTTAATTTAAACCTCCAAAAACGATAGTTTTCATAAAATCATCACTTGTCTACCCTTGCTGCCTAATTTCCTGCAGGTGAAAGTCAGGCAGGGTTCACCAGTTTCTCTTGAAGAGAAACACACTGCCTCATGTAGGGCTCTCACAAAATCCCACATGCCCCAACCTTCATGTCCCAGCCTATGGCACTGACAGCAGAAGCCAGCACTGGCAACAGCCATGGGACAGTCTTCTGAACCCCAAATGACACCAGACATTAGTGCAATGCATCCAGTCAGGGAAGTTCCTCCTGACCCTTACTTAGCTTTAAAATAATAAAGTATAAATGAATACATACAGGACCTAAATGTTGATACCTCGTGCTTACACAGGCTCAGAGACAATCTCACTGCAGTTCTCAGGGGAGTTAATTCGTGCCTTGTGGGCCCATGGTGTTATCAAGATATGAGAAGGAATGCATTACATAAACATATATTCATCACAGGGAAGAGAACAGCCAAGGCCAGTTTTGAGTTTTGCTTCTGCACTTAGACATGCTTTGTAGATACTTTACTTCAGCAAATGACTCAATTCATCACAATTAAAGTAACACAATATAATCTTTCCTTTGATTTAATTGCTCCCCTTCTGCCAAATAGTAGAGTTCAAAATACATTCAAAGCAATATTTAAAATAGGAAGATTATTTTCAAAATTAGCACAAATCTCCTAATGGGTTCAGAATTACATGCTGAGAATCTTGCAATGCATTGGGGTTTGGTACTTAATTTTAAATGATTTCCAAGGTATACCAGCATGAATCTGAGTTATTTCTCAAGGAACTCTAATGGACTTGAGTATTCAAATCCCTCAGAAGATCAATCTTCTTTCCCATGTGCTGCTGCAAACACTCTTTCCCCCATTTGTCTGGGGCAGAGCTGTTCCTCTTAGATCCAGGACAGTGCCCACAGCCCATGGGAGGACCAAGCCCTGCATCCTCACAGGGCACCACCCTACAGCATCTGCATCTCAGATGTCAGGTCAGCAGCAAAGCCGTGGGGAAGGTCACAGATAAGGTCACAATGAGAGATGCACAGAAAGACACCAAGGAGAAGCTCAGACAGTGTCCAAGGCTTTGGAGGAGATACTGAGAGGGAGGCAAGGACCAGCCACAAAATCAGGCCATATGCCCCAGCAACTCTGCATGGGCAGATTTGACCTGACAACTTGAAAGCTTTCACTAATAGTCCCCTAAGCTTGCCCCAGGTAAAGCACATGTACAGATGTGTTTGTTAGACAACAAAGAAGAGCTGTGCTCAGAGCTTTACCCCTCTCCTGTAACCACAAGGCAAGTGGAGAAGGGCGATTCAACATCACAATGAATGAATGCAATCTCTTCTGTCCTTTCCTCCTGACTTCCATCTCCTGCCTTTGTTTTCCACTCTTTTCCCTTGTACCTTCTGAATATTGAATTTCATGTCCAGGCTCTGCTATGGAGAACTACCACTGCTGAAACTTCTTAGGTGAAGAGCTGGGGATTTGTCAGACTGCTGGGCCAGTTTCAAAGAGGGGCTGCAATTCCTGGTCAGTGATGCCCTGCACCAGACACGGTCCTGGCCAGGGGAGCTGACAGAGCAGCTCATCCCAGCCTGCAACTCCACCAGGCTGCCATCTGTCCCAGCCCCTGAGGGCGGCTGCTCTGTGCCCACCTGGGCGACGGGAGCTCTGTCCCACCCAGCAACCACCAAGCAGAAATCAAACCTTTTGTTTCTTTGTTCAGCTGCAAACAACCGCAGCAAGGCACCCACGAGGGGAAGGAGAATTACAGGTAGAACTAGAGTCCCCAGCTGTCTATGAAGTTGCTTATATAAAAAGAAGAAACAAAGAAAACAAACAAAAACAAAAAACAAACCAACCAACCAAAAAAAACCAAACAAAAAGCCCCAAAACCAAATACCCCCTCGCCCCAACCCCCCCCAAAAAGAACCACCAAAAACTCTTCCTCCCAGGAACACCTGTCTCTTTTATGACCTGGATTTTAGAGCTAAAATTCCCTGTACTGTTTAACCGGCTTGGTCACAGCCGAGGCTGTGCACAGGACAGAGAGTGCTGTCAAATCCAGCACAACCCACAGCAGGCTGAGGCACCTGAGCTTTGTGAGCAGCACAGGGTGCTGGTGCCATCTGCCGTTCTGGCAGCCACAGGCACATCAGGAACAGTAGCACAAAAGATAAAGACTTTTCTAATTAATGTCTGGTGTAAATGAAAATCCTTCAGATGCCTGAGGGTCTCCTGTGGCAATTTAGGGATAAACAAGGTTTTAGACAAAATTTATTTACATGGGAAATATCAAAAGCAAATCCTTGATGACACAGTCCTTGATGCTGCATGAAATTAGACACAATGCCCTTCTAGAAGCAAAGAATGGGACAGAACAGATAGACATTTACTTTCAGGGTGAAATTACTTTAGCTTTAGCTTAGTTAGTTACTTTTAGCTCCTCAGCCAGGAGTTTAACTCCCGCAGCTCAAAAATCCAGCAGTCCCAAGAAGAGCATCAAGCTCTTTTCCTAAAGATTATCTCCTATTTAGGACAATAAAGCCAGTTCCACATATAAAACCAGAGAGAAACCCAGTCTGCTCTGATCCAGATCCTCCACTGAAGGCACTTGCAGAGGCTCACAGTCCCCATCTGGAAAACTTCCTTTCCAAGATGCCCAGTTTGCACCCAGACCTGACACAGACAGCAGGTCTCAAGACACTGGTGTGAGTTTCACAAGGATATTATTTTGCTGATCCCAATTCAGCTGCTTTGTATGAGAATCATTCTCACTGTCCTTCTGGAGAGCTATTTATACTGACAATTGGGCTCTATGCTAAGCACTTAAGCCTGCCGTCTAGCCGGAAGATGGGCTTTCCACCAACTTCCATGCCTCTTCCTACACTTACCAGTCTCTAAATGCTCATAAAAGGTGCTGTACCATATATGGAATTCAGGAGGAATATTTCTGCCAGGGCACAGACAATACAACTTTTAAATGTCCTTGTTTATGGTCACAAAAACCTGCAAGCTTGAGGGCCAGAGGTGCTTGTGTGTCCATCAAGAGCCCTGCAGCTGTTGGGGTGGCATCCTGAGCATGCAGAGGGAGCTTCTGCCAGGACTAAAAACAGCAAACACGGGTGGCCCGAGCAAAGTGCCAGCAATCCATGCTCTGCACATGTCCTGACAATCCCTGGCTGAGGCAGCCGAGGGAAAAAGTCTCTGCTTGGAGCCATTTTCTATGTCTCAATAATTTAACTCCATCTCCTAAGCACCAAGGGGAAAACCCAACAGTAGGAACCACTGTCATGAGGGGAAATGGAATGAAAGTCCGTGGTGAGTGCAGTTCTGTCTTCTTTAGCGAGTAGGCTGCGTAGGAAAAGGCCGGGATAAAATATTCCTCTCTGGAAATATCTCAGCTACAAAACCTAGACCCACATCCACAGGGAAAACTCATAGAAACCTCTGACATGTTTTGCAGAGCTGTATCTTGATGCAACCTGCCAAGGACCCAGCTGGGGGGCACATCAGTAGATATCAGGGCAAGGGTCCTACCCAGGACTGGCAAGCATCCAGCAAGGTTCACCACTCCTCAAATTGCCTATAGAAAAGTCTGTATAACCCAGACTGGCACAGGTTTAAATTACAGTGGAAAATACATTATATACATCAAAATACCTGAAAAAAACCCCAGGGAATGCTGCCAGAAAGCAGCACTAAGAGAACTGTAAGAGCACCCAATAAAAGGGTGCCTTGAGGCAGCATCCAGTAATGTCTTCATTGCAACACTCTGAGAGAACTTTAATTTGAGACTAGATAGTCTCCCTGCTAAAATATTGTTCCTGGGATTCAGCATGTGGAGAGCAAGCAGGCACCTCTGCTAACTTGTTTTCAGAAGTTAATGCTGACAGGTGACTGAGGGTATCTGCCAGCAATACCGCCTCGGTTACGTAGCAAGAAAGTTCCAAATTGCTCATGCTCATCTGCAGTCCTTTTCCACCACACTTGCTCAATCCCCTTGAAGTCTACAAATATGCACCAGCATAATTTCAAAGAGTATTTGGCTAATGTGGACAGAGAGAATCTGAATTTACAAGATTCCCATGATAAGCACGTAGGCTTAAACTACTGATCTGTTTGGCTCACTGAGAACATCAGATCTTAGATGGAAGGACAATGTCAGAAGAAAGGTCAAACGTGTCCTTGTTGTCCAAACACAGCCCTCACATAAACCTACATTGCTCCTCTGAAGCCAGAGGAACCGTACCCACCCAAATCTGGGGTTGGAGCAGTGTACTATTAAAAATGAAGGCAGCCCAACCACTGCTGGTCTCAGGCTTGGTTCAGTTTAATGAGTCCAACTTGGCTGACTCTACTGGTGAGTCCAGTTTCAGACAGGTTTGACTAAGTGTAACCAGACAAACTTGGCAGAGTCTCCCAGAGTTTGCCACCCATGAGGAGTCCCCAGTGTGGGAAGACAGGAGGGGAGGCTTGGGGAGGCTCCCAGGACCCATTCACAGCCCCTCCACTGCCTTGGCACAAAAGGCAGGCTGTGACATCCACTGGCAATGTCACCTCCGTGTGATTGAAACCTCCCAGAGCCTCTCCTCTGCTCACAAATGGTAATGTTCAACTTGTAGTCATGTTCTCTGCCCTTGTCTGAGGCTGTCCTGGAGGCAGAACCCTGGCTGTCACCAGTAATGGGCACCCCCACCCTCACACAGCCCCACAGGCAGGTGCAGAAGCTGTCCTGGCACAGCCCTGCTCAGCATCCTCCCTTCCAGTACCCAGCCCCAACCAGCCTGTGACTGCCACAGGTAACCCTGGGAACTCTTTGGGAAACACCTGCTGGGACCTGCTAGCCTAACCAGAGTTTCTCTCTCCTGAAATTCATAGCACTGCCAAGCTCCCTCCCCGTCCCAAGCTCCCTTGTGACACAATCAGCTTATACCCAGCTTTTTCACACAGCAGTGGAAAAATGTGCTGGGTTTCCTCAGGAAGTGTGAAATTTCTGCCTGAACTCTGAATACAACAGTTAGAATTAATTCCATTTTTACTGTCAAAACTGCCCCAGACACCAACTTGCCACTGAAGATACCCAGTTTCTCCACAGGGCAGATACCTTCATCTTCTCAATAAGATTTTTTGTTATCTGCACTCCTCATTCAGAAGTCTCTCTGGGGAAAAAAAAAAAAATTAAGTCTCTATTCATCTGCCTCAGAATTCCATGTATAAATTGAAATGTCACTTCAGGGGCCCTTGACAAAGCACTTCAGGAACAAGGGGCCCAGCATTTGTGGCCTTCACACCAGCTGCTTTTCCATTTTGAGAAGGGTTTAAGATGGCTGGAATAGTCAGTGTCTTCCCACCACCCCTGCAGTCAAATAGCGTTAAAAATTCATCTGAGAATTACGCCCCCAAGAGGTGAATAATAATTTAAATTCCTTGGGCTGGATTGTCTAGTGAGGGGATCCAAGTAAATCCCATTGATTTGTGGCAGAATTTCTCGTCCGGAGGAAGAAGAGAGCATCCCTACACCACAGTCCATGCTGGAGGGCAGGATCCATCCCATCCTTGAGCCTAAAAGGACTTGATACAATTTGCAGTGACACAAAAAGTGTAGAAACAGCCATTAATAACAGCCGGGAGAGATGCTTTAGCCTAAAGTAATTTATACCTTTTTGCACAGCCTCTGGGACTCAGTATGAATGAAGCAGGAAGACAATCAGAAAAATTTAAGAGCTTGTGCTTGCAGGAAAGCAAACTGCAAGTCATATTTTCAAACTGGGAATCTGGGGAATCCCACAAAAGGTAACTAATTATTCAGTACCTCACCCTGCTGGGCAGGGTTCTGAAAAGCAGCTGGGTTATTTCCATGGCCACAAAACTGATGAAGGCTGACCAGGCAAAGCCTGAACAGTCTAACCCCAGCCCAACTCTCAGCCATGGAAGGATACTGCTGTGGTAGCAGACAAGAACCAATTTGTTCATAGACACTTAAAGAGCAATGGGCAGCTTTGCTTGGGGATACTGCCCTTTGTGCATCCACACAAAGCTATTCCTCCAAGGATTTGGGAGCACAGGAATGCCCACTACACCTGCTGCAGCAAAACTGGCACAGACACAACCCTCCACTTCAGAAATGCCCTTGCTGCCACTCCCTCCCCACAGGACACCTCCATGAATAGTGCACCTTGTGGGAAATTGAAGAGTATGATGGCACTGCACCTCTGCCATCATCAGGACATCACTTCAGCTCCCACAAGCTTTACACAGCTCTTCTACCAGGTCTGGAGGGTGGTTACATCAGGCTGTTCAAGCCAGCTAGACATATGCTGCCTCCACTAAGACATCTCCTTGCATTTCTCAGCATCTGGGAAGAAGCTGAGGGTTTTCTTTATATCCCAACGGAATAGGAAATTCTTTAGATTCCAAATCTGTATAAGAGTCCTGCTTCTAATGAAGTTTTTCTACACTTCTCTTTCAATGTAGAGAGCCACAATTGACCTGAGCTGGCATCTTTCCAGCACTCAGGGCTATTCGCATTTCAAATTATAAGCAATTACGGATCTGGACACTGTTGCATCTCACAACACTGGACCTGTTTTGTTCCAGCTAATGATGCCACTCTGTTGACTTTCAAACAGGCTGGAAGGAATAAATTGTTGCAGTTTATTCCCATACAGCTGACATTCTCGCCATGCCATCACTCACAAGCAGGGATCTGAACGTTAGAAATGTAACCCACCACCCCAGACAGCCTCCAGACCTCAGAGGGGAGCTGCTGAAGAGACTTCCCACTTCAAGACTCAGCACCGAGACAGATTGCTTGCAGCAAGAGCCCTCAAACCAAACTGATGGCTTATAGAAGTAAGTAACACTTTCATTTCTATCACACTAATCACGTTCTTGGAATGTTTGAGGCTTTTCAGAGATGGGGAAAAGAGGCAGGGATATGATTTTCCTTTTCAGAGAGCAGCATTCCCCGTGCTGGCACAAGAAGCTCTGCTCTTACCTTTAGGCTTATCAAGGGTGGTCATTTGAGCATCCTGGCAAACCAGGAGCTCCAAACCCACAGCATCCTTGGCTCAGTCCTGCTGCCTGCATGAGAATCTCTTACCCTTACACCCAGAAAATCCAGGAACCTTGTGTTTTTCAAAGCAAGAGAGGTCTCTGCCCAACCAGGGCATCCCAGCTTCACAGCAGAGGTACAAGGGTGAAGCCATGATGAGGTCTGCCCCCCTGAATGTCTCATTTCATTCATAAGGTACTCTGCAAGCAGCCAATCCACCAGTGCTTCATTTAGTGTCCTGGGCTGAGAGAAGGTGAAATGGTCCCCAACACACTCAGCTGTGATGTGGGTTGGATTGCATAGCAGAGTATCCATGGAGCTCCAAAGCCTCGTCCTAAAACCCTCCATGGCTTATGGGCAGGCAAAAGAGAAAAGGGATAGAGCTGTTACAGGGAAGAAAGTAGACAGAAAATATTGTACAGCTTCTCAGTGGGGGTCTTTTCACAGCACTGAGAACTGTAGGTAATGCAGGTAACCAGAACCACAGCATTGGGATTTGGATTTAGTCTTTCACCCCGTGCTCCACCTGGCAGCAGTGCAGGCTGCTCTGATTCTCTAACAGCACATAACTTACAGCCACAGAAGTTCCTTGTCAAACAGTGTGCTACCAGAACACATCACTGGCTATTCCTGTGTGACATCCAAGGAGGAAGGACAGCCTGTCTGTGCCTCTGCAACAGGGCAGCAGCAGAGGGTGACCTCAGGCGATGGGCAGAGCTGGGCAGTGCCCTCCTCTCCTACCCCAGCAGGGCAGGAGCCACAGCCTGGGCCCTAATGCACAATGAACAGCGGGCCCATCATCTGGAGGCTTAATCCAGAGGGTTGTGAGAATGGCCAGTTGTGGATGGGAGTGTGAAGCCTCCCAGCTCCAAAGGACAAAACAGTGGAAGATCAAGTATATCCTCAGCAGCCCAGGGAATGAGGCAAACCTGAGAGCAGGGCCTGCCTCTTGAAAGGAACTTTATTCCTTTTGTTGCCTGAGTATCTTCTCTTTCATGTTTTGCTTTTCAGTTGCATTAATTAGTAGATTTGGGATATCCAAGACCTTTGTCCATAACACTGTTATCTCCTAGAGAAATTCCTCACTGTTGTTGCAAAAGGTAGCAAGAAAATTGAGTGACGTGTCTTTCCTGCCTGAGAGAGGAACATTGTCCATTTCCCACAAATACTATTAAGAACTGTAACTCACCTCTACGTCTGCTGCTGATTTAACCTATAACATTTTAAATGCATTTACTGACCAGCTCTCTAAGCAGAAGCAAACTTTTTATTTCTGGCAGGGAGGGCAGGAAGACAAAAAGCCCTGGCTCTCCTGTGCCTTGCAGTGCACATGTGCCTTCCTATTGCCATTTCCTAATTTCCAAAGGTTACAGAGGGCAGAGGACAGCTCCTTGCTGGGTGCCAGGGCTGCTGTAGGCTCTGGCTGCAGCACAAGCTGGAGTTCAAAGCCACCCCGACATGGCTGTACTTGTGACAACTTTCCAGTGCAGCTGGAACACACATTAAATTAGGCATTTTTGGATTTGAGAGACTTACCAACAATTAAGCAGTATCAATTGTTTGTGGGACACTTGAGCTGAAGTTTGGCACATGTGCCACCTCTGTCACTCTCCAGAAGACAGAAAATTAAAGCCCTGCTGTATTTCTCTAGGGGTTTTCTACCCAGGAAGTTTGTCTTAGCTGCCAAAAAAGAAGGCAAGCCAAGCACACACTGAGATGACTGCCTAGATGTGCTCTTGGTGATTAGCATGATGTCTAGTAAATCAGCTTTTCACTGTAGAACACCTTTTCACAAGAGGGGAACACAGGGAGTATGACCAGAAAAATCTTTTCACCAGTTGCAAACAGAAACAGGTACCTACTAGCAATGTAATGGATTACAGGGAGAGAAATAGATATGTCATGCCTCACTTTTCTAAAGAGTTTGGGCACTTCACATCTATGGCTACAAAGCTACAGCTCTGATTTATAATGAGTCAAGTGTAAGCTAAAATCAGGCCTGGCTTCCTCATGGCCTTTGGGTGGAAATGAACATATTTGCTTTAGCAATGCACTCAAGTTGCTCAACAGGCCCAGAGTTTTGTATGACAACAGCTGCTTCCATATCAAATGCTGTCCACAGAGTTAAAATTAGCCTGATCCTATTTCTGGGGAAATTTGGCTGCACAGCCACTGCCCGTCTGTGCGTGGGCTCCTGCCTGTGAGCAGTCCCTGCCTGGCACTAACTGGGCACATGGGGGTCTGTGGGAGCCCAAATGCCACATAATTCATTGAAACCAACCTTTCCTCCTCCTTGGACATGGGATATAGCACATGGCACTGTCACAGGAGGTGTTTGGGAGAGCTTGGATGGTACAGGCTTGGTGCTTGTTGAGCACAGACAATAACCATTAGAACTTACTTTTCATTCAAGAAATATCTGTGCAAGTTATTTAATTTTATGTAATGCTTTCTGCCAGCTCAATTTTCTGTGAAATGGCTTGGGGTTTGTAAAATTATTTCCCCATGAAAAGGTTCCTTTGACTGTACAATGACAGGTTAATTAAGGCAATTTGAACAATGATGTTTTGGGGAATTGGCACCTTTAACTGCTTCATAGTCTACACCTTAGTTCTAAACACAGGCCTCCAAACAACAGGGCTTATCAATATTCTGATTATTTACACTTTTTAAATGCATGATTTACGCTCTGTGTAAAAGCTTCCAGGCTAGAATAGTTTTCTTTACTACATTTTACAGTGCAACAGGTAGGTCCCTGCTTTGAGTTTCGGGGTGATGCTGCAGCACATGCAATGGGCTGACAGTGCTCTGACCACTGCTGTTCTTTCTGACTTGGTTATACGGTGCATTCTGACTCCCAGCAGTTTTGGATAATTACCATGAGCCCTGCTGTTGATTCAGAGCTTTTGGTGTAGACTCAAATTCTCTTTTAGATGCTGAAGCTGCCTCAGCTTCTCTGGTGAAGAAACCAGGGATAGGACCTGAACCAGACACGGGTCTGAGAACAAGTATTTAAGAGCCCCCAGCTCTGCCCCACTGCACAGAAGCCCTCCAGCCTCTGCAAGCCCACACAAGGAAAAAATGGTGGAAAATGCCCTCCTTGTGTTGGCACCATTGTCAGCTGCACCCCCTGCTCCCTCTCTGCCAGCCTGCTCCAGCACCATTGGAAGGTTCTTGAGATTACTCTACTGCTCAGGTTGGCAGCAGAGGGAAGAGCTTTCCCCCAGCTTGGGCAGGAGCTTGCCAGAGACCCTGTCCTTTGGATGCTCTCCTCCCCACTCCCAGGCTGCCCAGCCCACAGCACTGCACATGTGGCATGGAGGGAGCCAGGTTTACACATCTCTCATGCCCAGCAGTTGCTCCTGCGGTTCACGTGCTCACCACAAAATCCCCCACCTCCTTTGGGAACCCCAACACTGCTGTTTGTCTCTGGGAAGGTGCCTCTGGCCAGATCCTTGCACCACCACCATGGGGACACAGGCACAGCCCTCTCAGCAGCCCAGACAGACACTGCTCTGACCAGTGAGCTAAAAACATCTCCTGTCATGTCAGGGAAACCAGAGACAAGAGAACTTCAAATAGCACTCCCCACAGCAAACAGACTCCAGGTGGATCCTGGGCTCTTGTTGAATTGTGCACGTTCAGATCTCACCCACTGACTTCACTCCACTCGTGGAGGTGCTGACACTACCTTTCTTGGGTGGTGAGTTGTGCTGGTGGAGCTGAACCAGGACAAGATCTTTAGGCCAGAATTCACTGAGGGCACAGATGTGAGGTGGTGAGTAACTGGAGGATTATGTGCTGCTGTTCCCATGCACAGCTCCCCTGCCTGGGGCACAGGCTGGGAGGGGATCCCCTGGCGCACGACTGTCACTCACCTGCCTCTTCATTGCAGCTTCCTGCATAGAGCAGGTGCAGCATGAGCTGCTCAGGGGCCTCACATGCACTGGAACAAGAGAGCTGACATTCCAGCAGGTTCAGGAACTTTGGTCCATCTCTGGATCTGCCAGCCTTGATGATTTCAGGTTTAGATGGCAGAAGCATCAGACCACCAGTCAGTAACCACTTGAGGCACACCTGTGTGACAGGAGATGACAGAAGCTACAGCAAGCACATGCTGCTTTGCATAGCACTTTGGAGAAAAATGTTATGCAGGGTCTGCAAAAGCTACCCCAGATTCCTCTTTATTTCTGAGTGCAACATAGCTACTGCTGTCAGTCTAGAGACAGCCCATTTGAATGTGTTCCCATCTGAGGATATACTTTCCTTTTATTCCTATGCAAATGAAATCAGCTAAGTAAAATCATGAGGTTTGGAGACAGAAAAGGCTCTTTCTCCATTTTAGTAATTACTAGTATAGCAAAGACATCCTGTGTTACAGGATGCATAGCAGTTGCAATTCCTGCAGTGCTGTTCACAAAAAATTCGTTCTTCTTGAAGGAGTGACACACTTAACAGGTGTGGTCTGGGGCCAGTAGAAACCAGAACTCACTTTGTTCTGCGGAAAATGCAAAGTAAGGGTACAGCCAGGGCAGCAGAGTCATCCTTGGGGATCCAGATAGCAAAGCCATGAGTCACACACAGTTACATGCTCTGATCACACAATTTCCATCTCCTAAGCCTGCTAGAATGAGAGCCACCTCCTTGGAAGGTGTGCCTCACATGGAGCATGGGGCTGGACAGGCTACTTGCCCTGCTCTGTGTTAACTCTGTTAACTTAATCCTCCCTCTGACGTGAGCAGGGTCATCACTGGGCTGTGGCGGGGAGGTCAACTCACTCACCAGCTGAATGTGGGCATATTTTCTACCTTAAAAATACACAAGACTGTGAGGTTTTGTATTATGGCAGAGGCTCTGCTTCATTATCACCTGCAGGCATCCATGTGGGAATGGGAATAACACCCTCCAGCACCCTGCAGTGAAAGGGATAGCTGGGGTAGGATTCATCCCCTCCACAGGCACGGACGGGTTGTGCAGCAGGAGGAGCTGCTGGCTCCCGGCACGGGGGAGCTGCCAGGAGGGAACAGGGGGTTCAGGTGGCTCAGAGTTGTACCTGAGCAGGGCAGCCCAGCCCTGCTCCAGTGCACCAGCTCAGCATAAACACAGAGTTCTTAGGAAGCAGGCATCCTGGTGACTGTGAGACTGTGGGTGTTCCCTCCCAGCTTTCAGGAAACAATTTTGTCTAGCTTTGTTATAACATCCTAACTGCAGAAACAGCATTCATAGGTTCTTGAAACAACATTCTTTCCATGGCACTGAATGGTCCTTAGGATTCACATAAGGGACCCTCAACATCCACCAAACACAGCCTCTAGGTTGTGCCTGTGCCATGTGAAGGCCAAAGACACAGCACAGAGCAGCAAGCAGGTGCCACAGGATGCCCAGGGACCCCCCAAATGCTGTTGCTTTTACTCACACCTGCACATACTCTGCAGGTCACAGCCATGGGCACCAGAGCCTTGATGGCCTGCACATCCCAGGGCCTGCAGGCTTCTTATGTCAGGCAGTCTGGGCTCAAAGTCCTTCTACATCTCTGTAATGCTCTGGCATGCAAAGAAGTGGGGCAGGGTTGGGGGTGGGGGTGGTTTGGGAAGAAAGGAAGCAAGTTACCAAGATTTCTGTTTGACAGGAATGTACTTTAACAAGTACGGAGCCTCATGATTTCAAGTGAAAGCTTAGCATCTCTTAAAATAAGCTCTAGGTGTCTTTTAATGTCAGTGCTTAAAAGGGGATTTAGTCACTTGGTTCTAGGAACTCCAGTTTGACTCAAGTGTCCAATATCTGTCAGCAGTTCAGCTGTTATCCAAATAAGGGGAGGGGAGGCCAGGATTTTCCAGCCCTGAGAAACAGCTGTGCTCAGACGAGGCATGTAATATGAGGCATAAAATTAATTCCCTCTCAGCCCTGGTGTTTGAGCCACTCCCAGCCGCTGGATGAAGGGCCCGTCCCTCCCAGCATGTCCCACAGGACTGCTGGGGCCACGGGGGAGCCTCTCGCTAGGCGGCCCCCGAGCCCCGCCAGGGACTCTGCTCTCCCCTAGGGACCTTCCAGGCAACCAAAAGGGGATTTGAAGGGACAGATATTGAGGCTCCATCTCTTCACACCGCACTTGGAGTGGGACAAGTGCTTATGACCAGAAGCACCCTAAGTACAAGCACCGAGAGCCCACAGGCTTCATGGCCATGTAAGCCACACACAGGGTGTGTTTGTTCACCATCTCATCAGGGATGTGCCTTAAGTAGTTCCAAAATTAAGCTTACTACTGTGCGCTTTCCTCTATTAAGGCTACTGTTGCTCAACTGCCATTACCTTCAGAGTGCTGATACTCTTTCTTTGCTTCACTTGCTCTGTAAAATGGACAGACTCAAACTTAGCAAAGACTTTGAAGCATGAAACACGTGAGTATACTCATTTCAGCAGCCATGCTAGTCTCCATGCATGACAGTCTTTGCTAATTCCAGAGGGAGCCGGTCCTTGAAAGCCAGCACACCTTTCTGCCCTTCCTAAACGTGTATGTAAATGCCCACGGGGTGCCAGACACAATCTTTGAGATGCAAACCTCCAACCTGCTTCATGGGAGGCATTAAAAGCTGAATTCACAGAAAATGAACCTCTGAAATTGTGCTTTTCAGTGCTAGCTGTTCTGAAAATATGCTAAAAATAAAAAAGATCTTTGAAACACACTCAGCTGCATTTCTACAATTTAGAAAGACTCTCAGCAAGCCTCATATCCAACTAGGATTCTGTGGTTTCTGTGAATACCTTACCAGTGGCTACAATAACCTCTTGCAGCTATTTGATTATTTTCAGAATATCCCAGCTGACGCAAACCTGCCCCACTCCCCACCTGAAGAGCAGTCATTTTAAGAAATCATTCTGCAAATCATTCCACAAATTTCTCTGCAATCCAACCGATCTTCTCAGGATCCTTGGAGCATAGGAAGAGAAGCAAATAAAATCACTCTATTCTCACTTCCTAGAGAAGTCTCATTATTCACACCCCAGGAGCAGCAGAGAAGCCACTTTTGAATCACACATTCACACCACTAAGGATCTCACAACTAGAAGGCTCTGAACTGGTGACAAGTTCCCTGTTTAGCCATATGGCACAGAAGAAATACAGCTCGAGACAGAGCTTTCTCCAGCCCACTGCTATTGGGAGAGCCTCATTCTTTGCAGACCTGTGCTCGTATCTCTGTTAAGCCCTACAGCGTAGTATCACAAGATACCCAAGTGTCTAGCACACACTCACAAAACTTGAACCCCTCTAAGAAAAAGAGTAGCTCCATCAGGTACATGCTGATGGCTTGCAAAATTCATATTTTCAAACTGATTGTTATCCTGTGTATCTATTCAAGCCTGTTTTTTAAATAAAAGACAAGCTGGTACATCAATGTGATGTTGCAGTCTAGTTCTGCCTCACTTCTAAGTGTAAATTTTAAATGTACTCCTCCCCTCTACACACACTGTGTGCAATGCAGTGTATTCCAGATCCAGCAGATGCTCATCTTGTTCCTAAAACAGATTTAATGTGTTTTCCATGATCTAAACACCTGGCAAAAGGGCTCCATGCAGATTTAATACTTTCCTAGCCCAGTGTTAAATTTGTCCTCGTATTGCATATAGCATAATTCTGCAGCCATGTCAGCTATTCAGGTAATGCCAGAATGTCGTCATTACGGTTTGTGTCAACAGCATGATCTGGATGTACCTTGTAATCATTCTGGTGTTGGGTTGCAAAGGTCCTTGGACTCTTCATTTGGCTGAGTCTAATTCTGTTCACTTCACAAAGATCTAGAGTTACACTAAGTAAAGGCTGACATTTACATGAGACACTAGGACTGCTAGAATGACTCACCAAGGTAAAACCTTGACTAGATATTCTTTCAAGGGTGCAAATTGTGGGGTGATGACTTTTCACAGACTCATAAAATCACAGAATGGTTTGGGGTGGAAGAGATTTTAAAGACCATCTTATTCCAACTCTGCTGCCATGGGCAGGGACATCTTCCACTAGACTAGGTTGCTCCAAGCCTCATCCAGCCTGGCCTTGGACACTTCCAGGGATGGGGCAGCCACAACAGCCTCTGCCAGGGCCTCACAATACTCACAACAAGGAGTACTTGGAACAAGGTCTGCTAACCTTTTGTAGAAAATCTCTCTGCTTAGAAAGACAAACACAGACAGAGGGGCAGGTCACACACAGAGCTCAGCAGGATGCAGGATCAAGATCTCAGGAGTCTGAGAACTGATAGTTACAGAAGCCTGAAGTAACACTCATAAAGAAAAGGAGATGCATCAGAGAGAAAACAGATACCTCTGTGACCTTCCAGTGGTTTCTTGGAAACTGAATGACCTCCTCATTTTTACTGCTGAGTTGGACAGCCACATGCAGAGGACAGCTTCGCCCTCATACAAAAGCCCACTATTTCAACCACGTGAAACCAATTAGCAGTAGCAGGGCTAGTCAGCACTGCAGCCAGTGCCCAAATGTTCTCAGGACATTTACTCTCCCAAATAAACTCCACCCTTTAAAGCAGCACCAGCCATCATATTCAGCAGGCTTGAAAGTCTCCTGGTTTACTAAATATCCTAAGCCCTGAAGTCATTAGGTCTCAATCAAAACCAGAGAATTCAGACTAAAACAGTGACTGTCCCAGTGCTGAAGCTCATAAGCCTTTTATCTGTTCCTATGAACTCTCCTTTACCCAAATCCAATATTAATGGTGAGAGCATCCACTAATCTCACTAATGAGAAGCCAACTGTGAAATAGAAGGACCACACAAGAGGAGGTGAGAACAGAGCATATGATGTGAAGGATTAGTTTGTCTACAAACAGAGGTGCTGCCAGCAATGTGGATTTCAATGATGGCTTCTTCTTTAAACAGTGGACACCTACAGCAGCCAAGAACAAACCAGAATTCCCAGTGATGGGGTCTTCACTCAGCTGAACTCACAGGATCTGCTCTGATGGGAGGTTAACCCAGCCTTTTTCAAGCACTGGCAGCTGCAGCAGCCCATACAGAGCTGCCTGTATTTACTGTGGAAACCTGACTGCCTGGTGTGTTACAGGGCATCTGGCCAGGCACACTTGCAACCTTGACAGCCACTATCCCTTGGCCATGGTCTCTACCACATCAGGAGGTCTTAGCAACAATCATCGCCTCGAGGAACTAATGCCATGCAACTGAGTAACTGTCTTGAGTACTGTCCTGGTTTCAAAGACAGGTATTTGCTAAAGAAGGCAGAAGCCTCCTTTAGAATAGGAGAATGTAACCCCCTTCCCTCCGAATCGGCAACAGTTTGAAATCAAGGGCTTTTCAGGCAATGGTATGAGAAAAGAGGAATAACAGTCCTTTACTAATATATTTTATATATATATATATATATATAATGGGACAGACAAAACAATAACAATGGTAACCACAACAAGTAAGAACAGACAAACCCACGGTCAGTTTCTTCCCGCTTTGTTGGCAATTCC
>VYZT01049934.1:0-37053 GCA_013400735.1 Pomatostomus ruficeps | reverse complement strand
ATTGCCCCCCCCCCCCCCAGCAGCTAGAATGGGGAAAAAATTCCAACACAAAGAGCTAAACAAAAGGTATCCCAAACCCTGACAAGTACAAATTCATAAGCTGGTGCTATTCCTCCTTAGTGCTAAAGTTCAGTGCCTCTTTCATCATACTGGAAACTTGTCAGGAGCTGTTCTTAGTCAGTTCAGTAGAGCAATCTCTCTCCAAGATCTTGCTCCTCACTCCAGATACAGAGTGTCCGATGCCTCCTGCAGCACCTCATTGTGCTGTAGTCTTAAACCACAGACAGCCACAGTCCCCTCTGACCACTACACAGGAGAACCTCTGCACACTTGGTTTCTGTGCATGCCTTGTGTGATTCCAGACTGATCATGGACTTGGAAACAGAGTGGAACATGAAGAGTGGTGGCAGTTCTAAGGATAATGAAGTCTTTTGTTGTGCAGAAAAAGAAGAGGCAATGATCCTCCAATGCAATTTTGTTAATGCTGTCTCAAGTGCATAGGACAACCTTTAAAGCAGATATGTCAGTCCAGGAACTCCTTTCATAAACTGAACATGTCTGATTTTTCATTACCCTTTTTCTTTGGAAGCAAAATAGAGAAAAAAACAAATAATCCAATATTCCAAGTCCTGAAAACTGATTGTACCAACTGTTACCTGAAAGACTGGAAGACAACACTGCAACCAGCAGCACTGGAGTCTGTGGTGGAATCCAGCCAGGACTGATTTGCAGTGGGAACCCAGGGCAACTCAAAAATATTGTCTTCCCAAGCCCTGCTCCCACATCCAAGGGTTTGGGATTATCCAGCAGCCCTTGTATCACAGCCCAGCCCTGTTGATGGCCTCATGATATAACCTTGGACACAAGCAATCCTTGAACTGCCTAAGAGACATTTATAAATCAAGAGCAACAGCTTGAAATATGAAGGCCATGGATGGTCCAAGGCCATGGGTAACTGTGCCTGGGGCCCTCAGGGCTTGGTAACACACTGAAGGTTTGAATGAGACACACAGGGATGAGTTCTTATTTTAACCAGGCAAATCCAACTAGACTGCAAAATATCCATCACGGTAATTGGGTGTGACTGTTTTGGAGAGTGCCAGAAAGCAGAAGAGAGAGAGAACAGATCTCAAGTAAATTATTTGCACCAAAGAGCTATGCAAAGTCTCTGAGGAATTGAAACACACACATTGATTTTATTTGATAAGATGGGTAATTTGTAGCCTACTGACCTCTTAGAGGTAACTAAATCCCACTCTGGTGAGGTATCTCCATGTCTCCACCCCAGGTACCCATATGTAACTCCACAAATATGACTCCCAGACAGGGTGACAGTCAGCTGAAAGATCCCAAATTTGCAGTTACTCTACATAATGTGTAACAAACACTGTGCTAAACTCTACCATGTGAGATCAACAAGGGTAAGATCCAAACCTTGAAGAAACACATATGCTCTTCTGACCTAGAGCAATGTCAGAGTGCCAAAAAACAGCAACCTTAAAGAGAGTTAAGGTGCCAAACTATGACCTCTCACACCTGGTTCTCCACAGACTGCAAACACAAAGCAAAGCTGCCACACAGGCAGTGGCTCAGGCAAGGAACTCACAAGGGAACACTACAGTGGCCTTGGCAACTGATCATTCAACAGCAAACAACAGCTCTGAAACCATCTGCCAATACCTTCAGGTGCTGTCTGCATGGCCATAGGCTCAGGTGTTGGCACTACACAGCATGAGCTACCAGACAGCATCGGATTTGATGCCACAGGCACTAAGAGTGGGAGAGGGTGGAAGCTGGCTCAATGGATGGGGAATGCAAATCCCAGGGCCCGCTTCTGCTCATGAGGATTGCATCACAGCAGAGAGCAGCAGGGGACCTCCATGGCTCCTGCAGCCAGCAGAACACAAGTTACGCATCTCCCTGTCTTCTCCTGGCTGGAAAACCAGGCTCCATTCCTTCCCTGCAGCTGTAGGCAGAGAGACACAGGAGCACTGTCACCATGTGTCACATGTGCTGCTGTCCCTTACCAGGGCCGCAATCCCAAGGCTCACTCCAGAAGCAGAATGTGTGACAACAGCACTGCTGCCATTCCTGCAGGGGGTTTGTCAAGACTGGCCTTTGTCCTGGTGCAGGTTTCCCCAGGAGAAGCAGGGTTGGCAGCCTGTGGTACACCAGCAAGAACAATCCCTCTTGCTGTAGCAAAAGGGAAGCAAAGATGAAACCTGTAAACCTTTGATTAACGTGGTGAGCTATTAAGATCTCAGTAACTAATTTTTTTGTGTCAATCCAGTATGCTACAGTCTTAATGCAGAGGGACTTAGCAGCTGGTTTATGAGGTTCTGTTTTCACTTTCACTAAAGTAGCAAGGGTTTTCTTTAGGCTTTCCTGTCCAAATGCAGGAAAATCCTAACTCCATGAAGCCAGGTTTCACATGTAACTTGGGTCATTTACAGAGGTCTGTATTAATAGTCCTGATTAATTTTCTCCATGTTCTGGAGGTGACCTGAGCCTACTCTCAAATACTCAAGATGCTTCTATTTCCTCTGGCACTTCTGTATGACTCCAACCAGCCTAAGCTCAGTTCACAAAACAGTCATCGCTATGTTGTAAGGAAAAGGTGATAGTTCTAAACACACACTGCTTTATGTTTGTTCCTCCAGGTTCTTAGGGCAAATCCGAAGGCTAAGCCTCCTTGCGAGTCTCAGCATCCTGTCAGGGCCAGAGGAATGTCACAGTAAGTGTAAATATTTTTGGACCAAGTATACTCAGCCTCCTAAAGCCTCTGTCTCCATCCTGCCCTGTTTACTTTTCCCCACGGAGCAGGTAAAAGCAGAGAGTCACCAGTGTTTCCAGTGTTTTCTGTCCATTGGTTCCTCAGCCAGCATAGTCTCTCACAACCATTCAGTTCACCAGAGTTATACCACTTTAATTCAGCCTTATCTATTGACCCTCAAAGAGCAGGTTACACATGTTTTAAATTATTATTTACAGCATTCTAGAAATATTTTGCAAGGATCAGCTCAGACTCATCCTCAGCAAGTGTCTAAGAGGCAAGTGACCGCATGAAAATCAAGATCTGGACCCTAAGCTGTGGAAAAGGGCTTTCTGACTTGGAAGATTTTCTAGTCAAAATAGCCAGAAATTGATGGAGCAGGTGACAGGGCTGGAAATGCTCAAGGGGCTGCCACAGTTATACTTCAAAGATTCACTTCAGAAGAGACAGTTGGTTTAGAGCAGATATGTGGCCCAAGAGCTGGGTAAGTCAGAACACCTGTCTCTCAGTTGTGAGGCAGACTCACAACCCAGGCTGGGAGGGAAAGAGCTGAAAACTTGGGTTATTTCAAAGAAAAGATTGTTAAAAAAGGCCAGTGTCACAGCAAAACAAACCCAAGCACTTCAGTTGCACATTAATAGGCAGGACACATGGTTCCAAAGCTAAATGAAACAGAGATGAGCGCACATCAACACTCCACAATGGAGCAGGGACACATCTTGCACTGCAAATATTTGATCATCTCAAAACTGCCTTTCTTGCCTAATCAGAGGCCTTATGGAAACGTCTGTGTCAGCTGAGCTTTAACAGAGGTTGTCAAGACAGAGTAGAAAGATCCTGCTCATTTCTCTACATTCAGCCTCACTGTAGCAACCACAGACACAATGGAAGCCAGGGAGTGCCAGACCTGGGATCAACTAAACCAGGTCGGGATCTCTGTAGACGGGCACAGCTGCTGGTAGCAGCACTGATCTCTACACAGAGGCTGCAAGACCTGGGCAAGAATTTGGCTTAAAGCTCTGAGCAACATTTACTACTTATCAGCTCCTCTTCCCACTAACTTGGTGTGGGCCACTAACAGGCCAGGGAGCTGTTTCCTCTTGAAGCATTTGAGTGGAGACTCTCAATGGGATATTTATTTTCCTGGAACATGAACAACAGATAAAACATTCCAAATCTTCTCTTTCAAAGTAAAGTGCCAGCAACACAGGCAGGTTTCTGCATATGAAAAATTCAAGCTATAAAAATCTCTTTTCTTTTCCATCTAGATGCAGAGTCCCTCGCTGAGCCTGGCTGGGTCTGCCTGTGGAAGCACACCCATGTTTACAAAGGTAAAGAGCACAAGCTGTCTGAACAACACAGTCCTACAACTACCAGCATTAGATTTTGCATTTTCTTCTTCCATCAGAAGGTGTTTCTAGGCTGGAACATTGGTTCATTTACAATTCAAAAAGCCAGCATACTTTGTTAGTGATGCTATCAAACTAACATCTTAATTGGTAAACGATGCAAACAGACAGAGCACTTATAAGAATTTGTATCATTTATTTCCTGCAAAGGAGGCTGAAGTGGAAACCTCACCTAGTAACCACCCTTATTATGTTGCATCCAGTGGAATAGATGTTTTCCTGCATTTGTATCTTTATTTTAATGGACAAGCAAGGCTTTAATGAGCACTGGTCTTCTGGTGAAAAAACTTTCACTCGCAACCCACTGCAAATGCATTTAGAATTCAGTCAACTATTGCAAGTAAAATGAAAATACAAGCATGAGACCATCTTGCTCACTGAAGAGTGTATCATTTCCTACAAATGCTTCAATGAGGAAATACTTAGGTTAGGTATTTAACACAAATATTTTCTCCTCCAGGGTCTACAAAACATAAGAGCTACCAAGGGTCAGCTGGTGGTATTTGAGTGTCGCATTCACTCCACGCCCACCCTGCAGGTTCACTGGTACAGGGAATATGATCAGATCGTGGATTCCACCGATTTCCGAATACTGCGGAAAAGTAGGTGTTGCTGCATCTGTTTGATGCAAGGCTATTTTATTGGTCAGGGATAAGACAGAAATGAGAACTGCTCAGGAGATTGTTCATAGAAGCAGAGTTTTTACAGGTATCAGATGACCCAAAGTCGCAGGCTGCTGCACAGAGTCTGCACTTCCTCTGGCAGTGCATGAGTGGGTCGGGCACAAGGGGGGAGATTCCATGCTGTTAGTTATTAATGACAGTTCTACTGAGCCAGGGAGACATTGTCTCCATATGCAGGAACTACTGAAGAACTCGGGGGAAAAAAGAACATATAACCTCATTTAAAATGATTTCTGATGCTCCTGGGCATGGGGTCAGAGCTCCACAGGGCTAAACCCATGGCAGCTAACTCCAGAGTCAGTAGAGCTCTCTGTGTATCACCTCAGTGGAGAGGTGTTTGTAGCACCAGGTTCCACAGCCACACCTGAGCTTTCCATATCCAAAAGCTATTCCTCATGATGGACAGAAAGGGAGATGGCTCCCTTGTGACCAGAGAACAGCAGAAGTGGGAAAGGGAGTGAGGTCTGAAGGGTTGGGGTTTTTTCCATGCTGACATTATAGCCATTTAAATTCTCTCTCTCTTATCTTGAGCAGAGGCTTGTTCATCAGCAGTTCCTGGTAAGTACACTATGCATTTTTTGTTAGACTCCTCACCACACTCAGTGTTTCCCACCTCATCCAAGATAAAACAATAATATCCAAAGGTAGCCAGAAGACAACATTCAGTCAGTTCAAGAGCTTTCAAGTTCTTAATTTTGACACAAGCACCTTAAAGGCTCTGATTTTTTCCACAAGACTTCGAAAGACATATCAATCCTTTTACATTCAGCTTACCCCGTGCTAAGATAAAACATATCAACCATTCTGACCTATAATCTTTTAAACTTGTGGAAGAAAAGACAGAATTTAGAAAAAAAAAAAAAAACACCAAAAAAACAACTAAACAAAACAACAAACCAAAAAAATACCAAAACAAGTGCCTTTTTTCAATAATATCAGAGGAAGAGTCTTCCTTTATCTTGCTCCTTCTAAACCCCTTTACTTCCTATGCCCTGTACATCATGTTTTGTACTTTATTAATGCCAATCCCCATCACTAAGTAACAATCCTGTAAAAAGCAATTCCTACAGGTTAACATTTGGCTCTTGTGGTACAACAGCATGTTGTACCATAACAGCCAAATCTGTTATTTCAGAGGAAGTCTGCACCCTGGTTATTACAGAAGCTTTTCCAGAAGACTCTGGAATATTTAAATGTGTTGCTGAAGATGAATTTGGATCTGCAGCATCCAGTGCACATCTCCGTGTTTCCCCAGGTAAGTACATGGATTTCTGTGTTGAGCAACTAAGCATAAATGAATTTGCTGCTGCTCAACATCAGGCAGAATCACAGATATTTGCCAAGCAGAAGCCAGACCCAAGCAATTTTGTAGGCTCAAGAGAAGAGGAATGCCCAAAACATGCAGTCTGGCTGGGTACATCTCAAAGCTGGATCCAAGTTGTTCTGTGTTTCTGCTTTTGGTCCCTCTTTTTCCTGGGTCAAGGATGACAGGGGGGAGATGATGTTCTCTCTCTCAGAGGAGTCTCATCCATAAGCTTCATCCCTTCAGGGATTCCAGCTTGGCCCAACACATTGGCTGTGTCTGTACCTTGTTTATGGTACCTCCTGACCTGTTTGGCTTGTGCTGGAAGCCATCTGCAACCAGAACAGCAGCTGGCATGTACCCAGAGCTTGCCAGCCCTGGCCAGGAGTCAGGTTTGGCTCATGCAGCTGTGCAGGTTTCAGTCTGTGCAGAGCAGGATAGCCTCACCCACCCACTCAGACATTCCAGTTTCCCATCCCCTGTTATTGCATATGCTGTACTGGTGAGCCACCACTGCTTCGTACCTGACATGGAGACAATTCTACTTCCAGGAGCTAAAGAGCTGGAAAGCTTTGGAGGTGCTGCCCATAGACCAGCTGTGCAGGTCACCATGAAGAAACCCACCTTCCCTAGGAACAGCCAGAGAGGAGCCAAGGACCGTGGGGCAGCTGCTCTGCCATCCTACAGCCCGGAAAGCCCCAGACTGGGCACTCGAGCAGCAGCCACAAGCTTTGGTCAGATGAACTCCAAGAGACAAGCTGAAGACTTCCATGAAGCTTGTGAAAATTCACCTCGGGCCTCACCTCTGCAGTAAGACAAAGAGAAAATCACATCCCTGGGTCATTTTTTTATAACAATTATATCATGAACTGTCCAGTGATCACAGCTGCACACTCCAGTGCCCCTTACCCTGACAGGGATCAGGCACATGCAGAGACTGAGCTGCTTACCTGGGTGACAACAACAATGTGCAGCACCAGCCTGGCAGGTGCACAGCACAGGCTCCATTTGACCAAGAGTGTAACCACCTAAAGTCTTAGATAAGTGCCTGGTGTCCCTTGCAGGAATGCCTATCTGTGAGTAACTTAAAAACATCACCCCAAATAATTGTCCTCTAGAAGACCTTTGATTCCATAGCAGAGCATGAGGCAAAGATCAGAGTACCTGGGAAATCTCCAGGTACAATGCTGTTGCCACAACCTTCCTTGGTGGCTTCGGCCAAGTGGCATCACCTCATGTTTCTGTGTCCAATTCTGAAAGACAGCAATAAAACCCGAGATCCTGTAAGCATGGTGCAGACAGGACCTGCAAAACACTCTGTGGAGGAAAAGCACTGAACCAGTGACCCACTGGACAGAATGAAAACTGTTCCATACCATGGTAGGGACTCTCAGCACTTAGGAGATGGAGATTCTCCCCAGTAATAAAGAATTCCATTTTATAACAAGACTTGATCCAATTTTCATCCCAAATGTAACTCTCAAGTCGCTGTACACTCATTGCATTATCAGTAGTCCTGTTTGATTGCTCCAGAGAAACAAAACAGGTTAGAATGGATAGATTGATGATGTCATCCCCATTTCTGAGGGTTTCTTAAGGGTTTATAGACATAACAGTGACCTTGAATGGTGATAGTTCAGCCATCCAAGCCCAGCAGAGGAGCTCCCTCAGCCCTCTTAGTGACAGTGAGAGCTACGAGAGCTACGTGGGAGGCAGATGTGTGCCTCCTCTCCCAGCTGAGTGTCAGTCTGGAGCTGCTGTGATCCTGTTACAGAGTGTGTAAGCTGCTGTCCCTGGCAGAAAGCATTCTCTGTGTTAGAGATTATTTTTGGATGTACTCAGCCATTTTAACTAAACCAGCTATTTTAACAATTCTGAACACCCTCCTCCAAGTTTTGCCATGGGAGAGGTCATATTTCAATATAGATATCTCCACTCAGGGGAGTTATTTTTTTGCTAAATCACTGAGTAAAAATGATTTTGCTTCAATAACTGGCATGTAGATCATTAAGAGGGAGCTTTCAGATTGGCTTCAGGTCCTTCCATGAAGTCCAGGCTTGCTCCAGGGACATCAGCTGAGACCCTAAGAAGATCTTAATGTATAGAGGGATTTACCATACCACTAAAATCAGCTATGTAATAGCTTTTTAAAATGTAGGCTACATATGTGTGTGTGTGTGTGTGTATAAACAAAAAGCATTAACTAGTACCAGACTTTGGGCATATCTCAAGGTACAGAGAGAAACTAAATGTCTAGATATACCCATCTATGAGTATTTAAATACCTTTAAATCCCACAGACATACTGCCAGGTGCTTTGAAACATCATTATGAATGTGACTCAGCTTTGTCATTGTTGCTGTTACCTCAAACTCAGCAATCATGGCTAATGGCTGGCTGTAAAATAACTGTTTTGTTAGTCAGAATTAGCATATAATTCTCTCATGCAGTGTATGTGGTTGCAACTGTGTTACCAAAGGCAAATACCAACAAAGGCAGTGATGACAGAACAAAGCCATTACTGGGAGTAGCTATAAAATGAATGAAATCCTTGTACTCATACTTCTCCCAATTTTTGCCTAGCAACAGGCACTCCACAAAAGCTGGAAAATGCAATTCAACAAGACTGTCACTACCAACTACTCCTTTCTGAGCCCTTTACACCTGCAGCTTAGTGTCCTCAATAGCCTGGAAAAAACAGAACAAAACAATTTTTGATCATTAACTTCATTAAAGAAACTCAGTCCAAGTAAAAGAAGAGGCTTCAGACACTAACTATACTGTCAGGTCTTTTAGGTAGCTTTTAAGTATCTTTAATAAATAAGCAAAAGATCCTTAACTCTTTTTTTAGATGTTTTTATCTATATGACTCAAGCTACTAGGAGAACCCGATCAGAAACAGCAGGGGACCATTCATAGAAAGTAAACTGAAGCAGGACAGAAAAGCTGGTTTCTAACACCTCACAGTGCTCGTCACAGCACTATTAAGTTACTTGGCCCAGGAGATGAGATTTATTCTTCTGCCTTCATTAGTTCAGCTTCCAGCTCTTCCACCTTTTTCCTACCTTCTGGATGACACGTTTTTCTGTTCCTTCTCTTTCACACAAGCCGTCCTGGTTGTGTCCAGTCTTTTAAGTGTCTAAAACTGTCCTTAAATCGATGCCTTGCAGCCAACTTCAGTGCTAAGTCGAAGCTGATGGGAAGCCAAGGAGCCTGTCTAAGCACAGAGCCTTTGACATTCTCGCAGTTTCCTGCAGGGCAGTGATCATGCTACAGGTACCGTTATTTTAAGTGTTCGCCTCTCTCTGTGTGTGAAAGACGAACACTTAAAGTAGTGTGCAAACTACCTCTTTTTAATAGTTTTACTTTTTTTTTTCTTTTTTTTTTTTTTACTTTAAAACCAAATAACCTCTCCGACAACTAGGGACACATTCCCTCCCTTAATCTTTTTCATGCGAGGAATTTAAATAAATTAGCACTCAATTAACACCTGCTCTGTGGTTTTAGTTCACAAACGATGGGCCGAAGTTTAAATACAAACACTAGAGATGGATTAACCTCTTGAAGATCTCTGTGCTGACAGACTCGCGGGCACAGAGAAGGCAGGGGGGAGGCAGCTGAGAGACCACACGCAGCCCAACTGCGGTACTTTCAGGCTTGGGGTGTTTTTAAACAATAGGCAAGAGTGGCCAAAGTATAATTAAGATATTTAAAACATTATAACGTTAATTTAAAATGTAATTAGGCATTGAAGCTGGTCATTAAAGGGGTACAAATCACTTAACCTGTCAGGAGGATCTGCTGTTGTTCTGGTGGAAACACCACAGTTGCATTTTTTCATCCATGTAAATAGCTGTAATAACAAACACAAATAGCAAAATATTAATATTTACCATATTTTTATTACATTCTTTTCACAGGGCTAGTTTTGTTACTCAGTTTGCGACTGTTCAGACACATGCATGAGCAGTTCCTGGCCAAGCTCCGTACAGGAGAGGGGTGTGGGTCGCCGCGGTGCTGGGGCCCTAGGCACGGAGAGAGAGCTTGCTCGGGTCTGTGGCTGGGGAATTTAAACCACATTTAAACCTGGCTCTCGAGTTGCTTTGAAGTGCACAGCCTTAAAATCAGTACCAGAGTGTTATCACTACACAGGCAATTAGCTACAGCCAGTTACTAAATTAATTAAACAAAGAATATAGAACCACAGAATGGTTTGGGCTGGAAACGACCTTAAAGATGACCTTTTTTCTACCCTGTGCCATGGGCAGGAACACCTTTCACTAGAGCAGGTTGCTCAGGACCCCATCCAACCTGGCCTTGAACACTTCCAGGGATGGGGCAGCCACAGCTTCTCCGGGCAAGAATTTCCTTGGAATGACAAAGGGGGATTTAGGGACGTTCAAGCATATTTCAGCGGTCCTTCCTCACTGCTCCCTGGCGGTGCCATGGGCAAAACACCTGCTTTTCTGTTCGAGAGCTGGCGACTCCTTAATTTCTCCCCCTTCTCCTGCTGAGCCCCGGTCGCTGGCCCTCGGGGCGGTACGGGGACAGCCGGGGCTGGGGCTGTGCCAGCGCCACCCCAGCGCTCCAGGGCCGGGCAGAGCCGGGACAGAGCCAGGACAGAGCCGGGTCGGGCCGGCCCAAAGCAGCAGCGCCCGCGGAAGCGGCGGCTCCTAGCGCCGGGTGGTGCCAGCGCTGCCCCGCGGGGGATCCACTGCCCGCGGGCACCTACCCAAGCCCAGGGCCGGCCCTTAAAAGAGTGTCCGGGCAGGCCGGGTTGCGGAGACTCTTATTGTGACAGAGGTGGGGACCGGGGACAAGCAGTGTCACCGCTGGCACCGCATTAAAGCCTCTGGTCTCGTACCGCCGCGCAGAGGGCGGCTATGACCGCCCGGGCCAGTGAATGACCGTCCCTTCCCAAAATACCGGCCACGGCCCAGGTGACAACTTCTAGGCTGTAGGTAAGGTGCTTGTTTGGGTTTTTTTCCACGTCACTTTTTACTTGGAAGCTAGTTAGGGAGGTGGCGTGAGGGACTGCAGCGCTCTGGGAATGCTGAGGTGAAAACGTACCTTCAGGGTGCGGCGGTGTCAAAGGCAACGTGGGCGGCAACAGAGCCAAAAAAAGGGTTTATTTTTAAACAAGCAAGATGTCCCTGTTATTACTTACTGTTTTCATCTTGTAAGGTCAAAAGTCTCTCTGGATTTATTTTTTTCCCTCCCAAAGCAAGGTGGAATGATTTGAGGAAAACACGGCTTATCGCTTGCTGTGAGAAGTGACGCTGTGCATCGGAGCTTGGCTAAGTGCAGAGTCCTAGAAAACAAAGTAAACGCTGGTTTCTGTACACAGCCTGTGGTACAGTGAATGTATAAATCTGTGCACAGGTAGTGGTATATAAAATGGGATAAATACAAGACTTAAAGAGTATTCCGCACCAGTAAAGGAGAACATAGTGTGGACATGCTCCAAAAATTTGAGCCAGCTTCAAATTCCAAGAGTATGACAGGGGAAAAGTTAGGGAATTTTTACTATAAGGCCTCTGTTTACATGCAGCTAATTCATAACTAATATTGACAATTACCTTTAGGAAATGAAAGCCTTGAATCTTTAAAATAAGAGCAACATCTCCAGTTATCTCGCCCCATGGAAATTTATGACCTCGTGGAGCCCTTCTCCAGGCTCTCCAACGAGAGGAATACAATACACTGGGTATATATAGCAGCAAAACAGCTGATCTCGGTGGGGCAAGATTACAATTTTTTCCAGCACATGTAACTGTGTGGATTTTTTTTTTTTTAATTAGTGGCTTTATGTTTATTTTGGGGATTTATTTATTTTTCCTGCAGATGAAGTCATTTGTCCATTTTAACAAGCTTGTGCAATGAAACTTTCCTGGGTTTTGAGTTGATGGAAAGCCCAGGTTTAGATATCTAGCACCTGCAAAATAAATGCAGGACTCTGAGCAGCTCAGATTGTTCTACCCTATCTTGCAGCTAATGTCATTCTGGCGATTAGCAGCCTTAATAGCAAATCTCAGGAAATCACCTCAAAGAGAGAAGCACAGTCTAACAGAAGCATTCTAATCCCAAATCTCAGTTGGATATAAAACGTTCTGAATTCATAACCCATTAGAGAAGAAATCAGAAGGCTTTGTTTCAAAAATTTCATTTTAGACTTAAAAGAAAGTGAAACCTGTTTTATTCTTCCCTATGGTATGAGGAATTTCTTGGCACAAATAACTAGTTCTTGGGAGTAGTACATTTAGCATTTTGATGGGGCACAAAACAGCAGGATCCAGGGATCTTTAGTTAAGATGTCACATGGGAAATTACCTTGCTTAGCAGTAGTATCTGTGATTAGCTGTAGACTTAGGGAGGTGGTAAACCAATTGCTATTTCCTTTAGAATTTACTGGGCTCTGGCATATAAGACAACCATGGTGAGCACTGTACCTGAGCCAGACTGCATGGCTTGTTATTGTAACCCAAAATGTTCATACAGTTCTGGGACAGTTCTAACAAATCCCAAATAACTTTAAGTTCAAGCTTTGATTTAGTTGAAATTCATACTCTTTGGATTGCCAATGACTGGTCAGAACACAGTATTTTTGCAGTTCAGCTTGTGATGTACAATTTATTTTATCTCTATTGTCTTCCTTAAGGGAAAATCTACTCCAAGAAAGCCTCTATTCTGCAAGGCAAGGGTTCCATTCTATCCAGGAGCCCAGCCAAGAAAATTTTTGTGGCCTACCGCCTAGCTTTTACCAGCCATCTATCCAAAGCCAATTGTCACCAACAAAAACCCAGGACAGCTGTGAAACCTCTCCTATGAGTATCCCTAATCTTCCATCCATTTCCTCTATGTGCCAACCAACAATGTTTAACTATGAACGTCCAAAACACTTTATCCAGTCTAAGAATGTGTGTCAAGGGCAACAGCAGCCTCCAGGACCTGCGGCCTCCACAGAGTCAAGCAGAGAAATCAAACAGTCCTCCATCCTCATACAGCCTCGTAACCCCAGCCAGCAGAAATTCTCCTCCTCATCATCACTGAGCTCTTCAGTCACGCTCTCCTCGCCTTCCTGTAGTGCCCCCAAGGAATCTGCATATCCCATCACTCCTGCATCTGCGCAGTCTCCTGCTAGCTCCTCATCTGGGCAAAGGCTTCTCTCCATGCCTAACCAATCCCCTGCAGCATTCCTGTGCTCAGTGCTCCCCTCGCAGCCCAACTATAACAGCCCAGCTCCTTCTCCCATGGAACCTCAGTAAGTATATACAGGCTTCTAACCTCCCCCTGCTCCCCTCTGACCTGGCCTGTCCCGAGCACTGACTATCCCAAACCCAAAACGCTGGTAAAGCACCAGCCTGGCTAAAGACACAGCTCCCGCTGACTTCTGGTGTTCAAGGCAGGACTCTGCATGAGTCAGGTTAGGAGACTGAGTGCTTGTCCTCGTGTGGAAGAGATGGGTGTCCACCAGGAATTAAACTGCACAGTGATCATGTCACAGGCTGCTGTGGGGGTTTTCTGGAGTTGGTTTGAATTGTTTAGTTTGATTGGACAGAAATCTCTTAATTAAGGTTATGCAGAAGAGAAGACAGGCACCCACCTCAGTTTCTTCCAAAAAACATGGCTTATTAACATCGAGATGGGAGGGAAGGCAGTAGTATTCCCCACATATAAACAACTTAGAAATTCCTTGTAAGTCTCAGCAATATTTTCTGGTTCCATATAATGACGTGGATTTAAACTCACCTACAATACCCTTCTCATTAATCACACATGTGAAAGAAAGGCCACCCCTTGAAAATTTTACCCCTTTAGACCAAAGACTAAATTCTTTCCTGAATATGTATTATATCATTTTGCCTTTGGGCTGCAATCCAAATATCTCCCAAGGTCAGTGAGATCTCAAATGAAGCTGGGACTTGCCTTCTCACCAACTTGTATTCCTGCCAATATCAGCTGGAGGTCCTGGGGAAAGTCAGGGTGGAATATGCAGAAAGTGACATATTGGAAAGTTGATAGGGGCAGGGGGTCCTGCTGGCCTGGATATAAATCCAGGTTTAAGTGTCAGTTTGCATTCAGGAAATCAGAATATTTCTGTCTGTTTCCTGAATCGCAACACTGAGGGAAGGGGAAAGGTAAGATGGGAGTGGGTTAGCTGGGGAGTGTTTCCTGAAGTCCTGCAGGAGTGTGGGGGGATTGGGACACACCTGGAGTGACTGCTGGGGTTTGTGTTTGTGGTGTGGGGTTGTTTGTTTCCATAGCAAAGGGCTTAGTTGCCTCACTATAATTTTCATATAAGCTGCTCTTATATGCAGCACCCAGTGAGGTGAGGAATTATTTTCCCAATCACACTACTAATGGGCAAATGGGGACATGAGATGTATTCATCTGTTGGGCAAATGACTGAAGTTTTTAAGTTATAACTTGCATTAAGTCCAAGCAGTGCTGGGAGTATTCTAGAATTATAACATTTATGCTACTCTAGTCAGCAGAACAAATTCCTAAGGAACAGGATGAAGAGGAATAGAAATAATTTCTGAACACAAGTGCAGCATATGAGGCCCTGCTGCAGGTCACAAACCGGGTTGGATCCTGTCATGACAGAATGCTGTGACCGCCAGCAGACCTTTGCAACCTGTTCTGATGGATGCTCATCTTTTCCTAGCATCTTTCAGAATCAAATGTTCTGTCCAGCTCCAGGAGTGGCTGTGGATTACAGGGTCAGGCTGTGAGGGGCCACCACAGGATGCAGGGATGCTGAATGAGTGTCGTGGGAAGACACTCAGTGACTTGGCTGCACCATGATGCTCCCTCCTCTTAAGGTTTTGATACTCAATTACCCAACTTGGCCTCTTCATGTCCCAGATGGTTTGTGGGTTCATTTCAACCACAGTTTTTAGAGGCAGGTTCGCATTTCTGTGAACATTCTGTGAAGCTGTAGCAAATAACCCAGCAGGCCTATGGGAATAACTGTTTTCTCTTCCTGCGCGAGTAGTTACTCACAGCCCATGTATAACAAACAAGCCAGCATCAACTCTATGCTGAAGACATCAGACCAAGAAATCCAAGGAACAAAAGAGGCCCTCATTCAGGATTTGGAAAAGAAACTCCGATGCAAAGACAGCCTTCTGCAGAACGGCAACCAGGTAAGGGATTAAAGAACTCTCTGTAGTGCAAGCAGGGATGCAGAGATGATTTCTACTAACCCAGAGGCTGGAGCCTCCAAACTGAGTTAAAAGCAGAAGGAAATGCAGGAGTAGCATTGCCCAAACACCTTTACTCAGAACCTGAACAGATCCCACGAGAGTAAAAGCCATTTATGACCAGAATATTCTTTCAGTGTGGAAAAAAAAGGAACAGGTTTAGAGCTGTGGCACAAATCTGAACTCTCTTCTGGGGATCCTGCTGAGTATCACATCCACAGACAATTAAAAATCCAAGGAGAATGTCTCAGTTCTCTAGACATGACTACAACTTGGTTTTCAACACCAGGTTTAATAAACCTTTCAAAGTCTTTAGAACCTGAGGAAATATTGGAATATTTGAAAGTTCATTCTAGGGACCACCACCAAATGGGGTAATTTTTTTTGTTTTTATATGAACAACAATAAATGAAAGAAATTGTATGAGCTTTTATCATAAAGCCTGTCTCCTATAAGGAGGCCTCTTAGTCTTATTAGTACTTATTAATTTATTCTGCAGAGGGTCACGATGGAATACCCTGTATCAAGAAATCCAAATCTGTGAGGTAAGTTTGCTTACCAGTAGGGAAGCCCATTGCAGCAAGCTATAACAGGCAGGTCCCTAATGTGAGAACATTTCAGCTGTCTGGAGGCAGACTGGTAAAAGCCCAGTGTTTCGAGTTTCTATCTTCTTACCCCTGACATAGAAAGGAGTGTTTTCTTTATCGTCAGTGAGAACAGGTTGGTGTCATATATGCAGTTCAGAATACTGAACAGGAAAACAAATCTGACTTAATATGCCCCCAACAGGAGTGTCCTATGTGCTGTAAGAAAGCTTGTCATAGCAAGTCAGCCTTTCTTCCCATAGGAAGCCAGGCTAAAAATATGGTTTATGCAATCACCACTGTGTCCTCCTCCCCTTGTCCTCCAACAGTGCCTGAGCCAACTGGCCAATCTCAGCCACACTTGATACACCCTGTAAGGACCTCAGGAATATTCAGCTCTCACAGGTTTTGCTAAAGGTCTCATGCTCTCTTCTAAAGAAAAGTCCCACGAGGCCCCAAACCTTTCCCCACACAGCAGCACATGTGTATGACTGTACACGGTAGAAATTCAGTCAGAGCTCGTCCTCATATCACAAAATCCAAAGCCAAGTTAAACTTTGTGGGCAGCAAAGTGTCAGGGGTTCTGGTGCTCAGGGCACTAAAACACTTTTCTAAAGTAAACCAACTGACAGAGCTTGAGTTTAACTGTTCATTTTTGTTCCTGTGTGCCACATCCATATTGTAGGAACTTACTGTGTCCTGCCTGAAACATGTCCTTACCTCCTCTCCAGACAGCTCACAGCATTCCACCCTGCAGATGCTGGGCTGGCATGAACCTCCTCAGTGCTGTCAGGGGTAATGGTGCTCCCCTCTGGCTGCGTCTGCTTCTGGTGTGACTCTTGCTTTTTCGGGAGCATCCATCCTGCTTCTAGTTCCACAGCTGAATGACTTGGGAAGTTTTCCCAGCCCCAACAGAAAGGTACCCTGGGACTTACTCTGGCTTCTGAGGATGATGCCATCAGCTACCCATAAATAATCCCAGAGAAAGAGGAGGAGTGGAAGGCCACAGATGGCATTAGGGAGGCTTTGATGAACAGGCAGTTTAATCTTTTATGCATTTCAGTGCTGTATATATTGAGGCTGACTTCAGTTGACATCACAGACTGCAAACCCTCTGGGCCAGACGTGGGGCTTCTGGTCAGCTCCTTCTTCCATTGACAACATCCTGAATTTGTGACATATTAATGTGCTCTTAACAAGCTGATCTGAAATAGTAAATGGACTTTTGACTAGAATTCCTCCCCACTCTGCTTTCAGCGACTGACTTATGAAGAAAGAATGGCTCGCAGGCTGCTTGGACCAGTAAACGCTGCCTCTGTGCTGGACACACAGGGTGAAGACAACATGCAGAATGCACAGGTAACTGGGGACCTGTCTCTAGAGCAAGGATTTCCTGGTGATTGTGCTGTGACCTCCCTGTATCTGAACGGCAGGGATGGGGTTTATTTGGTACCAATGCTGGTGAGGGAACAGCTCTCAGCAGCAGAGCTCTGTGTGAAAGGGGTTTGGGGTTTTTGCAGGGTGATGGCGGAGCAGGGAAATTTAAGCACCATTCCCTTACTGAGCCTGATCTGTAGGAATGACCTCTCCAGGGAGGAATTGCAACAGCTGCTGCCCAGCACAGTACCCACTGCTTGTGACAGGCAGGGAGCAGCACCATGAGGGATTCAGGTACCCACTTCCAACAGCCTGAGCACAGGCTTGGCCAGGACAACAGGATTTACACCTGTCACTGTTCGGAATAAGTGGCATTGGCTTCAAGAGGTCATGGCCTTGGGCTGGGACTGGTTGAGTTTTAGCTTTTCCAGGCGGCTGCAACCATTAAGAGAATGCAAAGCAGTTATTTCAGCAGCCCATGTGCTGATAGACAAGAATCTATTACTACCAGCATTTTCCAAAGCATTTTAGTTGGAGACTTGCATCATTCATTGGTTATTCAGGCCAGTTAGAAGCTCTCTTTGGGACTTCTGTGCTCAAACTTGGTGGAAATGCCCATGGTATGGCACTGGGCACCTGTGCAGGAAAGAAAACATCCCTCCTGCTGCAAGCAGCAGAGAGCCAGGAGTAGGCCCCCAACTGCCAAAGTACACTCAGCAAAACTCTTCCATGGAACAGACACTTCAGATCACAGCAAAGCAGGAATACATAGTTCAAGCTATTTCTCCCCAACAATCATCTGGCAAGAGTAGGAAAGAAGCGAAAATTATGGATGTAACAGAGCAAGGGAAGCTTCATCTTTTTCAGAGAACAAGAAAATATTCAATCAAAACAGGGTGACTGACAAGTTTTCAGCATGTGTGAAATGCTGCTTTAAAAAAAGAACATTGGAAGCAGAGAATGGCTTATGTTTGGGACATCCACTCCCACTGTTCAGTCTTATTTTTAAATATTGTAGTCAATGATTCACTCAGCCTCCTCATTCCTCAGGAACTTAATTACACAGTCAGTCCATGTAACAGGTCATTAAAATCATCAGCAACTTCATAACTACAGCATCATTTCACAGGACAAGTAATAACTGTACAGGACTTGTGTAAATGAACAGATACAGGCAATTGCCTTTGGACTCCACATTGAACTCAGCCCAGCAAACCCTCATTCAATGTAATATTTCCCATGTAATATTTCCTCTTAAAACTGCATCTGTGCTTGAAGTTTAAACCCAGGCTTAAATGTTCCACAGGACTCAGCTGCAGAGCACAGAACCAAACACTGGAGTGGCTCAATGCAAACACTCCAGAAATTTCTATGCAGCATTTGCTCTGACTCCATTGCTAAAACAAGTTGCTGGCACTAAACTCTGTCGCATTTTCCAAATATCCAAGCTCCTAACAGGAATCAATCCTGGGTACTTTAGCAGATTTAGTCATGTGATTGCAGAGTTGTCAGCGAGCTTAGCTGGTGCTGTGATCTAGAAAGAAAAGTATTTTCCAGCTCAGCATGTGTCCATCGCTGTTGGTACCACATTTAAGTGGGCACAATACAAGGCCCTTGCCAGCGATTCCACTTCTATTCCTGCAGTGGGGAAGGACACTCTGTACTCAGCTCTCAGTTTAGATATTGCCAGGAGTCCTGCTCCTCTCCAACAAAGATTATGGGCTGGCAGAAAGCTTTGTGTGCCAGAAAAAGCTGCTGCACCCATCACCTGGGCAGCAAGGAGAAGTTCTGCCATGGCAAAACCTATAGTGAACAAAGTGTGTCAGATCCTGATGCAAGTTCCTCCACCTCCTGTCCCAATGACTTCTGAAGTAGATTCATGTGCTCTTCTTGAAGATTAGTTTTGTGTTTAAGCAGCAGTTCAGGATATGAACTTAATATGGCCTCTCATTCAGTCTGAAGATATATCTTTCTAAGTCAACTCACCTTCTCCTCTTTCTCTTCCCAAGCATCAGAATGCAGAAAACATCAGGCTGCAGGTTCCTACAACACATGTAAGGTAAGGCATAAACTCGTGCTGTGATATTCTCCAAGATATTCATTCAACCATTTCTAGACAATGTTGGTTTGATCTCACTACTTATCACTTCTGTTAAAGTAGTAATTACTAAATTCACTCCCTTTCTACTAAAATGCTACCATTTGTGGATGGGTGATGCTGCCTATGATCTTAATCCAGTGAATTCTAAGCATAGCCCTAGAGGTTGAAAAACTCCATGCACCTTGGGAAAATATTCTTTGTATTCTAGAAGATTAATTTCTAGTAAAACCAATATAAATATTGAAATAAACATAAATTATGAAAATGAAACACAGCCTACATTTCTCTTGTCAATTCTTTTGGATATTAGGCCATAATGAAGCTTATGCTTCTGATTTGAACTGAACAACTTGAACAAGAGAAGTGATTGATCAAAAGTTATGACTTACAGCTGAAAAACCAACCAGAACTGTAATGTTGGGTTCCTACATGTGTTGAGGGACTCGAGCCACAATCAGAGCTTCAATGTCATTTGTGCTACAGTAGCTTTTACATGATTAACTGTTCCTGTCCCCTTTTTAGGAGCAGACCATCCTCAAGAGGTGACGATTGTGGACATGACTCAATCCAGGAAAAGTTTTTTCAGCCACGTTTCACACAAGTGCCTGAAGATGTAGTGATAGAGGAGGGGCGGTTCTGCAGGCTCGACTTCAAAGTAATGCAAACCTCTCCCTTCCAATTCCATTCCCTCTTGGGGTCTGGGGCATGGAGAGAGGTCTCTGAAGTGCAGTGCTTTTGCACTTTCATAAGCCAGAGCACTAATGGCAGATGGTTCAGGGTCTCTGTAGGCTGTGAAAACCGAGAAACAGGAGATGGCTAAGTATTTCAGCATTTTGCCTTGGAAAATGTAAATGGAATTAGCTGTGTAAGAGTATGGTTAAAGCTAAACTGTGGTAAATACAGACCACTACAGAAAGTCTATAGACGTCCTTAGGAAGAATGAATATTAATGCCCTGCTGAAAAAAGGCTTTTTGGCAGTGAACCTCGTGCTTTGCACAGAGACTCCACAACTTCAGTGGACACATGTCCAGCGAGGTCTGTTTAGGACTCACCTCCCTTTAATGAGTCTTCCTTGAGGTAACTGTGCCCTTGCTGGAGCAGGCAAGCAAGGAAATGCTCTAATTACAAACAAAACTCGAGAATGGCCTGAAACTGAACGGCAGCTGTGCCAACCCTGGGTAAGAAGGGACCCTGCTCTCCCTCACGTGCAGCTTCACTGCAGAGGGTGTTTGCTGGGTGTGGTTTGACTCAGGTTTTCCTAATGCCTTCCACTCTCTTTACTCAAGTAAACTCCGGCCAGACTTACACAGGACCTTTAGCCATCTTGCTGCAAGTTGCCTAAACTTCTGGATGCTGTGGAGAACCTGGAGCAGGCCTGCAGGACAGCTTATTTACAGCCATTATCAGTTATGGTGTCAGCACTGCTGCAGTGATAGCTGTAAGAATGAAAGGCTGAACCCATAACGGACATCTTTGGCCCGATCAAAGCCAGCTACAAGAAGGGAACAAATAGGGCTTGCAGGAACAGCATCTGCTGTCTTGTAGCTAAAGTTCATCTTTCCACAGCACTACGCGAGCCTTTCTGTGCAACATCACATTAATATTCAAAACTAGGCAACACTAAACAATTTTGCAGTAGAACCATGGTTTGATCATCTATCAGCATCAAACTCCCTGTGGTATTCGAGGGATTTTATTATCTCAAAAGTGTTTAACGCTTCACTGTTCTCCTTTCCCTCACAGGTTAGTGGGCTCCCGACCCCAGATGTGATGTGGTACCAGAATGGAAGGATGGTTCATCAGGACCAGTTCCATAAAATGATAGTGTCAGAAAAAGGATTCCACTCATTTATTTTCGAAGCAGTCAAATCAGCTGATGCAGGGACATACGAATGTGTGGCTGTCAACCGTGCAGGAGAAGCGTCTTTCACAGTAAAAGTGGAAGTGATTGGTAAGACTGAGAGGACTGATAATTCCTTGACCACACAGGAAAGTCTCAGTAATCTAATGCTTTCCTCCCTGTGTTTGGGATATTAAACAAAGAAGGAGAGGTAGCACTCCATATATTCAGGCTCAAACTAGAAAAACCAACTTACCTTTTTCAAGACTACTTTAATAACTACATCTAGGGTGCTATATATCTTCAAAGCACTTCCAGCTGGCTATTTAGATATAGAGGGATGTCCAGAATTTAATTTAATTTGTATTATTAATCTCCCAGGATTGATAACATATGTTAATTGACTCTCTTTCTAAAGTGGACTGTGTTTACTACACCCTTATGCTCATGGGAATTACCTGCAGGCTAAGGAGATGCAGTGAGGAATACATGTCCTCCTGAATTTAGCATCCTGAAATCTTAAAAAACAAGCATGATATGAGCATTCTACACTTCCAGTCACTCCTCCTTATCTCTCGTCTTTAATTTAGCAAAAGAACATCACATGCCTCCAACTTTCATCTTCAAGCCACAAAGCAAAAAGGTTTTTGAAGGAGACACAGCCAGACTTGAGTGCCAGATCTCTGCCATCCCAACACCCCGGATTTACTGGAAAAGAAACAACGAAATGGTACAATATAATACAGACCGAATAAGGTATCCTACTGATGAGTTGGCAATTGGTGTGTTAGAAAACAACAACCAGTATTTGTTAAATCAAGTGTAAATGGCCTGGTCTCTAAAAGCAGTAAGCTGGAAAGCTGGGTCTGCCCCTCATATGTGACACAGGGGGCACAGGCCCATGTGCTGGCCAGGCATGATGCTGAGAGCCTTGCTTTGAGGGCACAGAGGGAGAGCTGTGCCCAGATGCTCTGAATGCCAGCAGCAGTAGAGGGCCCATGCAGAAGCACAGCTTTTGGACTGAAATGTGCAGTGTGGGGCTACAGAATGGTCTTGATGCCACCTGCATGGTGCCAGATGTGAATCACTGGTGGCTCTAACACAAATGCAGTGTTTATATCTGAACGGTTTGCAGTGCCCTGCAAGAATTGTTCTGGGGGTCTCTCATCCTCAGCATGTAAACAGACTCTGATTTCTCTCCTTCCCCCTCAAAGCACTCAGACATAAAACACCTTCATTTTTCAGCTTGCTTCATGACAATACTGGAAGGATTTGCCTCCTGATCCATAATGCAAACAAGAAGGATGCTGGCTGGTACACCGTATCTGCCGTCAATGGGGCAGGGGTGGCCACGTGCCATGCCAGGCTAGAGGTTGCAAGTAAGTACCAGGTCCCAGTGCCCCAGAAAGTGCGCTTGTATTCAGAACTGGCCCTCAAGATCAACCTTGTGAAGTTCAGACTGCTGGGAGGATTTGTTTCCTAGACAAAAAGTAATTATCCTGGGAAAAGCTCTTTTGTGTAGTAAAAGGACGCTGTGGTGTGTCCTTTGCACTGTTTAAAGACTAAAATTTCTCTGACGCCAAGTAAGAGGGTGAATATAAATCTCTGGTGTCTGAGATATGGGTTTGTCTGCTAAACTCTTCCCAGGGGTTTGCTGGTTTATATTGCAGATAAAAAACAATGGGGTTGCTCTACCATGGGTCTTTCTACACTCTGGGAAGGCACTGAAAGAGGCTTTTTTTCTCTCTCCAGCACACGCAAATAAGCCACTTCCAGCCCCAAAGCAGTTACGGGTTCGACCAACTTTTAGTAAGTACTTGGCACTTAATGGAAGAGGACTGGATGTGAAACAAGCTTTCTCACCAGAAGGGGAATTTCAGCGTCTGGCTGAGCAGTCTGGACTGTATGAAAGTGATGAACTTTAACTGGAAATGAAGGGAAAAACCTCACACCTATAAGAGACAGTTACAACATAGATGCAGTTAACTGGTGATTACTCTAATTAGCAAAATACCTATTTACATATTTTTACTTTGACTCTTGCACATTCAGCTGTTCCTGTTTTACCATGTTAGATTTTATTTATATGGTTTGGTGACTATAACCATTAACTGAGTATTGCGTTTTAACTAGAAAGCCTAAGAAGGCAGATTAATTAGTTTTTACAAGTGTGGGTGGGCTTAGTTCCACCTGTGCTTGGTTACATGCTAAGGTAGCTTGGTTTGTACTGCTTCTCTAATATCACTCGTGATAATATCAGAAGTTTGTACTCTCTGAATACTAAAACCAAATAGACTAGGGTGTTTTTATGAGAATAAATTAGAGGCAAATAAAATTTTAAATAACCAACATCAGCTGTGATTCTTCCTTCCTTGATCTGTTAAAAGCAGCTTTTGAATGTCTGACATCAGCTGCAGCCTAGGAAAGAGGGATTCTTACCCTTCTAAGCCTCCCACTTGCCCCCTCCCATCTGCTCCCACTGTCATTTGTCATCTGACATCTGTAAGATGTTTAGCATAAACTAAATGCCGACACCCTATTAACACTAAACCATGCCAGTGAGGCAACATCAATATTTCTTCTCTTTGCATATTTGATCCAAAAGCTGCCCTCCATAATATGAATCATTAAGGCTATCACGTTTTCCCTCCTTTAATCAAGGGGTGGTTGCAACTTATCTTGCTGTTGACTCTCAACAAGCTGTTGATTTGAATCACCCAAGTGGTTTGTGTGCTGCTATTCACAGACACCTTGTTCAAAACAGTATTAAACACCATGGAATATGATTTTGGCCAAACCAAAACTGGAGACTTTTCAACTGTACTTACTATAAGAAAATTTGTGGGGGTTGATCTAGCCTGAACTTCTCATTGAGGTGCTCTGTCAGAAAACCTCTCAAGAATCTTCTAGAACAGAAAAAATGAGGTTTCAACTTCACCCTGCTCTGCTGTACCATTAAGGAACCCCCCAAATCTGAACTGAATAACACTGACTATTAAACTCCCAATAAAATCCTGCAGCTCTACGACCACACTTCTCCTCTAGGCTACCCAAGTGATGAAATACACTGAGATAACTCCCCTGTTGCACACTTGAAGATGGAGCTAATCTGATGCAAAGCAGTACCCAGTTTGCCCATAGGCTCCATTGGAAGATTGGAAAGTCTGCACCATTTTTCTGACAGATGTTTCTATACACAAGTCATTGAATAATTGAGGTGACTCCCACTCTTTGCCAGCAATCACTGTCAGCTGTGCCTCATTCAGTACTCACTGCTTACTCCACACATCATCCACCCAAAAACGTCCCTGCAGTGGAAATGGCTCTCAATTCCCAGCAGCACGACTTAGCGGCAACCGGGAATGGCAGAGCAAGGTTAGAAGCTGTTGTCACCCTCTAAATTCAGAAGTGAGCATCCCCTCCTTGGCCCTTCTCTCCACTGGTGTTCAGCATGGTGAGCACAGACGGGCTCCCTGAGCAAAGTCATGTCCCACCTCTGCCTGGAGCCCCCCTCCCTGAGGATGACAGGAACACTTTTGGGAGCTGCTGTTTGGAGGGCGAGCCTTGCCTTGTTAATACGCCTTCTCAGAGAGGAAACAAGTGAAGAAGCTCAGAGTTAGTTCAGAGCAATCTCTCCTCGTGGTTCCCCTAATAACCATGTGCTAAATGTTGTGTTTTCAGCTGAAGAAAGGCAATCAACTTGTTCAAATGCATTGGAAGAAATTGTGAGTACAAATATTACTGATACTTCTGAATAATCAGCTTAGGAGAACAATAAGCCAGCTAATTGCTGCATCATATACTCAATATGAGGATTGGTCTGGAAAAAAGCTTCAATAAAAAACATTTTCCTAGTTTGTAAAGGCATCCCTGTTGGATGAACACTGCTGGGACAAATGCTATCACAACACAAAGTTAACCCTCCCAAAACAACAACGGCCTTATTTACTACAAGAATTTGCTGTTGCAAGTAGCCCAGGTCCACCAGCTGAAAGGAGGCAAACACACTGGATGCATCTACCTTTTTTCCATACTTTTTTAGCACACTTTACCTTAGCATACAGCAAATATCATTACTGAACTGAAGACAGGTCTGACTTCAGTCTAAGGAATCAATCTGAGCAAGTAATCCTGCCTGAGCAGAGAAATGTTTCTGAAAGTGCCACATTTCTACAGTTAGTAACAGCCATGAGTGCAATTAGCTGAGCTTTTCTCTTGTTTACATTGAGATAAACCATGGATTTGTTTTTGTGCCAACATTAAAGATGGATATTTGGCGTGGGAAATCCATACCAGAGAGACAGGAAGAACTGGAAAGACCAAGCCCAGTTGATCAGAAGCACATGTTAGTGTTCCTATCTCCTCTATCATCTCTGGAGAAATCAATTACAGGAGGCCTGAATTTAAATCACATATTTATATATTGGAATCAGGCTGAAATACTCTGGAAACGCTCTGCTTCACACACTTCATTTAGCACTGATTTAACACAATGAGAGACCACGTGAACATACCTAAGTAACAATGAACTATGTAAACCAAAGATATTTCATTTAAGGTAATGAAATAAGCTTTTAAAGTAATAAACTGCCTGGCCCATGTTGGGTGAAATCCAGGTTCATAAGCAATTGCTGTTTTGTGAAGGTACTGAACAACTAAATAAAGGGACTGGGAATATCTTAAGGCTGTGTCTTATGAGTGCTTCATGTAAAGAAAAGTGTTATTTCAAGGTCTGTCTTAAGTGGTCAGTTTTGCTTGCAGAAGAACACAAGAACTAACAAGGATTATAAAATAAAAGTTCAGGCTTACTACAGTTAGGGTTCCATAAGCTGAGCTGCTTTGTTTTTCCATTTCTGAGGGATGGAAATACACCTCAGTCTCCTCATTATCCCCGTGGAACTGGGATTTATGGGCTGGTACAGCAGTGGAGGATGTATCTTCATCTAAATCAAAGCAGGAGAGTGTGGAGAAGTTGGTGTTTCTCAGGCAGAACAGTTGGCTCTTCAGAGGAGCCAGAGCTGCATTAATCACACCTGTATTTGTATTTCATAGGCATACATATATATGTATTTCTCAAAATATAATGCTAATGTGAATCTGTTCTGGATAATCAGGTGAGCTCTTACCTTTACTATGTGTGAAATCCAATTTACTGAGGCATGATGCTTCCATAAAGATACAAGGAAAGGCTGGGCACCTCAGGCATATGCAGCCACTTTTCCTCAGGTAGCAGCTGGCAAGAGAGTAATTCATTAAAAATGCAGGAACCCAGTTAGTTCAGGAAGCGGACCCAGATCTGTCCATTCCAGTTTTTGGCAGGTGTTGGGTCTGTACATTGGTTGCTGCTGGCTGTTGGAAAAGATTTCTTAGCCTTCTGCAAGGTCAGAGACTGGATTATTTGTCCTTATTATTAGAAATATTAGAAAATTAAGGCCTGAGATGATTCAAAGGGCTTGTATTTAACACCAGCCCCCAGTTTTTCCCCTGACATTGAGGGTGCTCTCAGCTCCTCACACACCTCCCACGTGAGGTCCATCAGATTGGTCACGTGTTGTGGTTAATTCCTGTGTCCTTGCTAAGTCACTCGTTCCCTCTTTGTCATTGCATCCATAATCCAGAACGCTACAAAGACAGTAAAACTGAGAAAGAAATGTTTCAGAAGTGCCTGGAATGGGCTCCATTTGCTCCTGTGGGGGTGAGCTACCCCTTGACTTTCACCTCTGTGCCTGCCAGCCTAGGCCAGCACTGGCTAAAGAGGCAGTAAGGCAGAAGAGCCCCAGTCTGTGCCTGGTTAGACTCAATCTAACCTGTCCTACCCTGAAGGGGCTGCATAGCCTACTAGGGTCCAGCACACAAACCCCTTTCTGGCCTTGCTGTGGCTCTGTGTCCTCCCTACTCGTTATCCCCCATTTGTTTTAGCCTTAATCCTCACAGAACGGGGAAGTGCTAGAGTACAGCAGAGCTAACAACACAGTAAAACTGGAATGTGTGTGGCATGTGACACAGCACAAGACCAGAATTGCCACAGCACAAACACAAAAGGTTTCGCCAGTTGTGATAAATACATATTATAATATTGGCTTTTTGCAAATATAATGGATGCTATCTGTAAAATTTTAATTTTTACTAAAGTAGCTTTGTAAAAGAATATAGGGTTTTTTGTAATAATAACTAATGCTTTTATTTCTGTTACTAACTAAACTTTGACATAGTAGTGGGATAGCTGATATAGTTATGCCTGTGGTAATTGAACTGTCTGCTTAGTTGGATAACATCCAACGAACGTGTGATGAAGCCTCCTGCTGCTGACCTGTCAACAATCAGCAACTCCCATCTGCAGAAACCATGGACTAAAACCCAGGCTGGAGGCGATAATAAAAACGGACCAAAACCACAGCCACGAAATGCACATGCTCTAAAAAGGCAGACCTAAGGAGGGGCCATGCTAAACAGTTCCTGGAAAATGGAAATTAGTTGAAGGAGGTGTTGAATATGCATAATTGTTAATGAATATGCATCAGGATGATGCAATAGGAAAGGTATGTAAAGGATGTCTCGGCAATAGGCAGTGTGCTCTTGGCTGAGTGCCAAAGCACCCAGCGCTGTTACTTTTGCTTTATTGTCTTAGTCCTCTATTGTCTTTTATTAAAATTTTAAAATCCTAACAGGAGAGTGAACTGAGTTTTTCACACAATGAAATCTCATATACACAGCTTATGACAAAACATCCAAAAAAGCTCAGGTTCTTCAAATCTAATCAAGGGCCTTTTGAAGTCAATCCAGTCTTTCCTATGCAAAATGACAGCCTGAAGAGAGGGCAGGACTGGAGTTTCACTGACTTCTGCTTTCATTCAGGATCCATCCTTGCCCTTGCCTACAACATCCCCTGCACTGTAAAACTGTCCCTGCTAAAGGAAGAGCTGCTGGCTGATGGCCATGTATATCCAGATTTCTATTTCCTTGCATTCTGGTGAGTCCTTCACAACAACATGTTGCAAACATGCTGTCAACATCTTTTCTCGGGTAAAAGTATTGGCTCATATTCCCTTTCTCTGCACTCAGGAATCACTGTGTTCCGAAGCACAGCAGAAATGTTCACATTTACCTTTTCATGGGTGAGTTGCAAAGGTGGAGCTAAAAGGGAGAATTCTGTTTATAAGATTCCAGAGGAGTTTAAAATTACCTCCCCCTCATGAACATAGGTCATGCAAATTACAAGCTCATCTAAAAAAAATTTTGCACATGGGCAGCTGTCTCCATTGGAGCAGCTGGGAAATCACCCCAGGCAAAGAGCCTCCCTAAACTCGGCCTTTTCCTAGACCCAGTGTTAGCCAGGTGACTGTGTGACCTGTACAGACAGCCTAGCTGCAGGAGAGGAAGGCACTATAGTTCTGTAGCCAAAAACTATGAAAAAAGTAGTGACTTCTTAACAGCAGAAGGCGGCAAAATGTGTCTGAACTTGATTCAGGACTGCCTTCATGATGGCACACCTAATTTAATAGCATTTTTATTTAGCAATACATCTGCTGATCTCTGGACAGAGAGTGCAAACTTCTCCCAAATCAGGAACTACCTTTCTTCCTAACCAGGTGCTCTGGGGCCAAACCAATGGAGACAGTGCCAAGGAAAAGGTAGGCTTTATTCCTTCCTGTGATCTTAGAAACTGCTAGTTGCATTTTGGCAGTTGAAGAATACAAAAGGAGTCATAGTTGCCCCCACTGTGACTTACAAAAGCTATTTCTCCACGGGATACTATTTTTAACATCATAGGAATACCTATAAATAAAGAAAAATCCCTAATTATGCCCATAAAGTCAAATAAAAGCTTGTTCAGGCCAGGTCATACACTGTAGCAGCAGAGTTGGCGTCAGGGCAAAATCTTTTTATTACTGGAGAACCAGTTCGGAGACAAGTCTAGAGTATGCCAAGCTTTCCATATTCACACAGGTCTGCCTGAACCGTTGTGTCACTGCAGGGCACAGAGCTTGCAGGGAAAAGCCAGGCAAGGTGTGGAGAGGGTGTCCTGTGCCCCATGCCCCAGAGGAATGGGGTGAGGTTGAGAAGTGCATGAAAGCTCCTTTGGGAAGTTCTGGGAGAGGAACTGTGTCCAAAGGTTTTGAGGCTTTGTATGAGAGGGCTGCCAGGAGGAGGGAAGGTTGGAGATGCCAAAGGTGCCACACACCTGCTTTCCTGCTGTCAGGCTATTGAGTAATCAGAATAGATAGATCATCAGTGACCTGTGTTTTCTGGGACAAGTGTCTTGGGGTACAACCTGGCAACAAGATCCCTTTGGAGGGGAAGGGTTTAGTTTTTAAAACTGGTCCCTTTAGAAGAGAGTGGATGGCTTGGCTTGGCCAGGAGACCAAAGTAAAAAATCAGTGACCCCTGCAGGGGTACTGTGTTCCCTGTGTTCCCTGACTGCACTGTTGGGCTGGAAATCTCCTCCTGGGACCCTTTGAATGCCTCTGCTTCCTTCCCCGTGACCCTGCTCCTCCACTCTAGACTTGTGTTGTCTCAAAACTGGTTCTCCAGTAATAAAAAGATTTTCCTAATACAACTGAGCTTTTAGCACCCTCAAAAACATGCTTCTCCATTTTGACTAATCGTGTCCAACACAGTTATTCTCCTCATTAAAATCTTAGTTCAATGCACATGGATTTCCAGTAGTTCCCACTAAACCACTCTTTGAGGGAATTTTGTTTTCTTATTAGCATCCTGATCACATCAAGCTTCATAGAATAAATAATGTAATCAAAGAAAAATGGGGGATTGTAGAACAGATCTGTAAGAACGTTGTTCATTTTTCAGGCCAACGTCCTAAGAATTTTTCCCCGTTTTCAGAGAAAGGCCATGTGATCAAGGGGAAGGACATTCTGTCCCAAAGAATATGCCCAAGGTGCCTTCTATCTCCTCGCCCTCACTTGCTCCCTCAACTTCCTGGCTTCTTGTTCCCATTTACCTGCACTGCCACACATTGACAAGCAGAGTCTTCACCTTCAGTTCTTCATCTCCTGCCATGCCTTAGGCTGGAGAAAGGTGGATTTTCACAGAATACAACACAAGTCAGCTTGAAAGACCTTGATTGCTTTTCCTGTGAATTCATAACAACATGCTATGAAATGAAGTCTGTCTGGTTCAGAGGAAAAGCATCCTCTGGTGTGTACAGCAGCGTGAGCAAGAGAAGTGCTTCCTGGCCACAAACAGGAGTAACTGCTGTGGTACTGATTCCAGGGATGAGAGATCCTTATGGATACAGAGACACAATCAGTGTGCTCAGGGTGCACTCACTGGCAGTGAATTAATTATCCCAGTGGTGGCTCTCTGCCCCATCTATTCCCAAACTGCTGCTGTTGGGGCTGGAGGGAGCCAGACTCCCAGTCTGCTCCTGCACCACCCCCAGGAGGAACTGTAGCCCAGCCAGCACCATGATCCAAGCAGTCCATTCCAATACAAGCTGTCTGTTCTGGAGCTGCTGGGGCCCCTCTCCCACTGTCCCCTGCAAGGCACAGCCCGCACAGGTAGAACAAGGCTCCAGGGGATGCAGTTTCACCTGAGCCACCAGCATTGCAGATCATGGAATCTAGACCCACCTCACCAACACACTGGCACTACAAACAGCAACAGCAAAGGCCTCAGCACTTGTTTTTAAGAGATGGCAGTGGAGGAGAAAGCATGATGAGAAACCAAGATATAAGACAATAAATGTTAAGGTACTTTTATTATAAAAGTCTATACAATGAGCACCAGACATAGCAATGCAATTATCTCTGGTTTAGTTATATATATTCCATATCTATATATCCATATAGATATACAGGTTTTGCTTTTACCAAAGTAAAACTGTTATATCACAAAATGCCTAGTTCTACCATTTATTTATTGCTCAACAAGGATGGCACAAAACACACTCAGCATAACTGTTGCCATGCTTATCTACTATATTGAATAAACAGCCAAACACTGCATAACAAACACAAAGCAGCTGTTAATTCTGAATTGGAACCAGTCTGATCACTCACTCACTTATAAAAATATTGGAATCATATAGATTTAAGCATTATAAAGGAGGAATATATTATTTAAAACATTTAAATAGTGCATATTGACATTTTGCATGTGGTATATAAAACACAAACGTTCATGTACAACACTATACAGTACACATTAGTTTCAATGTTTGGATACACCCGTGTCTGCAGACTGATAGAAAAGGAACTGAAGCATACATTGCACAATGGAACTGAATAAAATTGGTAAATGGTCTCAAGACTAGTTTAACCTCATAATTCTCTAAGGTCCCAGATCACTTTGCAGTTAAAAAAAAAAAAAAAGAAAAAAGGCATAATACCAGTGCTCAATAGTTTTAGTGCTTCTTTTTTCTGAATTCCAAAATTACATGCCTACAAGCAGAGTAAAACAAACCAAGAAGAATTCTACAGTACACAAATGAAATCCGACTTGCAACCTATTTCATATACTTCATGACAGAACAGCAAGTCTCTGAGGTTACGTGCAAGCCATTTCTTACATCATGAGAAAGTTCATTTTTGGTCTTTCATAAAGCAGAGTGAATCATTGTTACGTTGACATTAGCCAGTCATAAAAACATGCAGTGAGAGTAGGTGCATGCAAAACATGGCCACAATCAAACTGATACACTGAAATTAAAATAAAACTGAGAAAGCACCAGCTGAAATTAACATTTTGATTTTGCCAGATCAGAAACAGCTGCGGATGGCTGCTGCAGAGCAAAGCTACTCCCTAAATCATCATTCAGCACAGCAGATGTGATACTCAAAACATTATTTAGTTTTGACTCTGAAGCTAAATCATGCAAAGCCCATAAACTGTTTTGCTTAGATCGTAAGGGTTAGATAACGTATTTTTATTCTCCAACTGTAAAACAAAACCGTGATAAACAGCAGTAATCTTTCCATTCCAAACCAACAGTTCTCCCTTTGGTGTGTGTTAACTACACTAATTTTAGCCCTTGACACCATACTCATTTCAGGTACAGTGGGATTTTAACAGTCCTAAGCCAGCTCCTTTCTGTGACGCCACACAAGTCTGAGCGCCATCAGATCTCCCAAACACCAAAGTGTTCACTGTGCTCCTCAATCTTCCAAAAGCAGAGACACTGTATCCAATTCAGCCCAAACACTGTGCCATCACCGGCTGACAAACAGCAACCGAAAAAGTGATCAAATGAACAACAATGACATGAGTCCTGTAGGCAGCATGTGATTGAACTTTTCAGTTTTCCACGGTTTAAAAGCCACTAAGAAAAGGTCACTTTCTGGTTTGTCCACTGTCATCTTTATCAAGAAGGAAACATGACCGCTAATGAGCAAAATCCATAGATGTTAATAATTACTGTATATAGGTGCAATTTAGAATACCAAAAATCAAAGTTGTTCCATAGCAGTCCTTTGAAAGGAATTACAGTCTGTTTAAGTGTTCCAGGAATTGAGAGCTGTACCCTTAATTTGCTGATTTTTTTCCCCCATAATAAAAAAATAGGCAAGAGAAGTAGTTCAGTGTAGTATTACAGTATTAGTAATTTCTTCAACAATGCAAAAGGTTGGTAATAACAAAAGTCTCAAAGTTCTTGAGTGCTAAAGTAAAAAAAGCTATGGTTGTTTTGGAACAGGATGGATGCATCTGGAATATCAAACTTTGATGGAAACTGTGTTTGCTAAAGTTGGATAGAGCAGTCTCAAACTCAGAAACCTTATTTGCTCTCTAGACAGGACCTACTTACCCTTCAAACATGTCCTAGTGGCACCACAGTAAAGTGCACAAACTGGATTCTCTCAACAGTGCACGATATAGGAACACAAGCACCCAGTAAGTACAGGGGTAGTATATGGAAACAGTATGTTACTCAACAGGTTGGAGGAATATAATTTAAATTGATTTTGAAGAATCTTGTTTGCTGATAAGGACTTCTAAAAGCCTCAGTCTAGCTTTGATTTTCTTGTACTCCCTGTACTCATCCAGCATTGGGACCCGATCTTCTTTCTGTACATTCCTGTAAAAAGAAGAACATCAAAATTCCAACTAAATCTTCCATCCTGCAGCAAGTAAAACACAGAAGCGCTACACGCAGTTATTTTAGGGCAGATGAAAACATTACTGGCAGTTCGTTCACCAATAACAAACTCAACATTATATTTTGGTTCATTGTAGTTAAAATTGCCTTCACCTAAAAAACTGAATTGAAAACCCAGCAGCATTTATTCAGCACAACTGCTGTAGCATTGTATAGTAATCATTGCCCTAAGCTCTCCTGGGAATTTTAGTAACAGGATATGAAGAGTTTCATTTCAGATCCTGTGTATGTATTACAGAAAAAGACAAACAAACTTAAGTCAATCTATGGTTTTTACTGTAAGTAAATTGACCCACAACTTGGCAGCAGAGCATTATTCTTACAGGACTATAATAAATTAATCTATTAATATGATTAACCTCATTATTTGCCACTGAAGTCAAAAGGAGTTTTGTCTCAAATTCAGTAAGTGCATGATGAAGCCATGTTACTGGAATGTGTGTCAGGGAGAGTTTGTAGTTCAGGAAAAATACAGGAGGAAGCACAGTCAATTGAGAGCATTTGCCAGTCGAGAAAGGGACCCCTTAGAAGTGTTGTTAGTTTTGTTTGTGAGGTGAGACACCTCAAAAATATAATTGGCAGCAATTCCATCCAATCCACAACAAAACAAATTCAAATAACAAGCCTAAAAGAACTAAACAATATGGAGAATAAAAATTATAAAACCCTTTGCTGGTAAAGCAAATATCCACTGCCAGATCTGACCTATTGGAACAACGGGCAAATGGGCTAACTTCCCTGCCCTATGTTACAGAACAGGGATCATATGAGGTTTTTTTTTAATAAAATGTCATACTTTTTAGTAAGTGTTTTTAAATAGAACTGTTAAAAATACACAAGCTAGCTCCCTCAGGAGATTATTCACAGCAGATCAAAACAAATCAGATTCCAGCTGACAACTTTGGAAGTTAGAAATACACTTGGCTACATAACGAGGCTGCTGCCCAGCATCTCGTTTTGTGCTGAACAAACCTTCCATTCTGCTGATAAAACTCCTCTTCAAACTCTCGTAATGTCTTACGTAGCTTCTTTTTCTCAGCTCTGGCTTTCCACAGTTGCTCCAATAATTCAGGCCTAAAAATTTCAAGTGAAAGAAGAATACTGTTGGCCACACAATAGAATTTAAATTCCTCAGAAACAACTGAGCTAGCTGCACTAATAATTTATTTGTCTGGCTTATAAGGACCATACTGTCTGTTTAAAAGTCAAATATTGAGAACAAACTAGCAGTTAATAAAAGGGTATAAATTCTCTGCTGTCTACACAGCTCAAGTAAGGCTGAAGAAGGTTTGGAAGGTACTAAATAATTCACTGAGTACAAAAAGATCTTAGTCAGACATGTCAGAGCAAAGAACACTTACTCAATCCAAACATTTCCTGAGAAGTGCTGAACGTGTCACTCCCTTCCACCCAACATCACAGGTTTAGTACCATGACTTTAAGTACAATAATTACAACTACTAGAATTAAATGATCCACTTAATTGTCCATACATAGAAGCAGCTCGGGTGCTGGAGAGCCTCAGGTCCCGGGTGAGTTTCACTTGACCATCTTCAATATCAGACTCAGAGTTTTCAACTGGGCTTAGAACGGGCTGTGTGTGGGCAACAGTTTTTAAGATATCATTCAGGTCTGTAGAAAAACCATCACTTTCTTCCTCTTCTTCCTGAAGGTGAAAAAAGAAATTCAAAACACATATGACGTATTTCAGTTCCCTATTACAAGTGTTGGGAAGTATTTTTTTAAACGTACTGTACCTACCTTAATTTCTTCAAAAAAATGGGCAGTTTCACCTTCAATAATGGGCTGTAACATCTGCCCCCGCCTCTTGGTTGATGGTGATCCCTGTAAAAATGGAAGTTTGTTTCAAAATGTACCGTAAGATATCAAATGCTGTTTGAAGTCAGAATTATGTTGAAGTCACCCAATATGTCCTCTTCCAGATGAATAGAAAACCGCAAACATACTTACAGAGCACAAATATAATAAACATATAACCCAAAAACCTCAGATGCCCAAAGTATCCTTGACATAGAAGTAAATGTTGCAGCTTATAGTTTATTTAAAAATACTCATTTTCAGACTTAAAATAAAATGCATTTGCTCTCTCCATGTTTTCTAGAAGATTCATAAAGTGCAATGATAGCTCTGAATGTCGTGTTTACTGTTGTTCCTCCCAAACCAAAGCACAGTTACAGAGGCGAGAGCTGGCTGTCTCCTGCCAGGCATCCATTGGGAATAATCCTGCCAGGTCCAGACCTCTCTGAAGCCCCACAGCTGGAAGCATGAAATCAGAGCTATCTATTGCCACCTCAGAGTCAAAATCCTTTAAACTCTAGCCTAAAGCAGGCATCTCTGTGCTGTCCAGGTGCCTGCTGCACACATACCATAATGTCCTGCTCATCCCTTATCCCCAAACAGCAGAAGCAATCCCAACAGATGGTCTCTGGACAGGAGAAAGGTGAAACACAAAAGCCACACAGAAAATGACCTGTCAAAAACTTTAGTTCATGAAAGTTCAATAGCCTCTTGCTTCTCTGGACGTTTCCATACAGGCTTCAGTGCATGTCATTAGCGTACCAGGATACAGTAAGAGATCTCTCACAGAACCAATGGTCAAAAAAATCCATTCTTGAAATACCTGCCACTGAATATAGACTACTTAAAAACTATCACTGAACAATCCTCGGTAGTAAGAGAGAGCTCCTCGTATCTCTTACAGGTTTCAAAAGCAAAGATTTGTGAAAAACATTTTGCAGGTGTTGCTTATAGCACAGATTAGGAATCATGTTACTGAGATCTCTCCTGAATTTAAAATCCTTCTGGTGGGCTATCACCCATCCCTTTATTTCACAGCCAGAAAAACAGAAAGACTAAGGTACAGTCATAAGGCTACCCAGAATGTAAAACACATCTCAGCTGAAGAGTCAGATTTTTGAGGGGAGAGATAGGATAAAGCTCAACCAGTCAAGCGCACTACCAAAAAGCTGTGACTCATCAGTCACAGAGAAACACATTGGTGCCTAAGAGTAACCTGTATTTATGCAGTTTAAAGAGGATTCTGATATAAAAGCCCTTAAACATGACTGTGATGCAAATCATATTTTTCTTCAAAAGTAGCCACCAAAAAAAAAGTACATGCAAGAAAGGCAAAATCTTGACCTGGTCCCTTTATCTCAATGTACTCCAGCTTAGAGGAGAGAGCTAAGAACTGCCAGTGACAATGTAAACAGCAGATTAAGTTCCTGCTGAGTAAGCCCAGCTAGTCACATCTGGTAAGAACTATCTGTATGCAAAGAGATTATCTCACATTAGCTGTGCAGTCCCTTCCTTCCAAAATGGTCAGCAGTCAACACCAAAACAGTCAGCAGCCAACACCAAAACAGGTATTTTGCAAGTCTGGGTCAGTATGCAAGGCTTGGACTACAGCTCATGCAGAACAAAACCAGCTGGCTGTCATTCCCCAGCTCTTTTACAGGTACTATAAACAAGGTTACAACAATTTCCTTGCACAGTATGAAAACTTTTCTTCCTCGTCTCTTACAAGACCACAGAGAGAGGACAGAAAATTCAGAAGGAAATGAAGTGAAAACACAATGAAAAAGCATGGGTGTTGGATGGATGCTGCAGGTGCTGGTAACATGTCTCTCTCTCGGGAAACATG